>CAKOAT010252932.1:258112-305719 GCA_932364175.1 Eruca vesicaria subsp. sativa | reverse complement strand
TTCCGCAGTAACAACTACTTTATCGTTTCGACAAAAAACATATACACCAAATATTTTCGAAAAGAACCAACGAGACGTCGCCTAAAGTCTTAGAAAAATATATGGCAAAAATCCCTCTGCGACTATAAAATCACAAACGCTAAATGATTGGCCCCGTCAAGCACTCTAGCCATCCAAAAAAACACATAGACCCATTGGTCCGCATACATCCGACTAGGATAAAATAACGCGCTATAAAAGAAATCCAATTTTTTGGTCAGCACTTCCCGGAGACTTAAAAATTGTCCTCGGTGAGATGCTCGATTCCAACCAGACGAATCGTATAAGACGAGAACCTATCACGGATTCTAAATCGATATGGAATCAGGTTAAAATCGGAACAGGCAAAACGAAAGCCGACTAGTCATCACATAGCCTCAATCCAAAACTAAACCTAGGTCTTGCCCTAAACCCAGCACACTGGTCTTTAACATCTCAAGGCATGAATTGAGATCCTAAAGGCATGTCTATTCGCCCTCATCTAAACACTCGCGAAAAACTGAAACACTCCAAGTAAACGAACTGGATGATCTACACCAAAGAGTTAGATGCGAGACGACAACTCGTACTCTTCCCTCTACATCTAAAACGGAACATAGATTTCATACTTAGAAAATATTCTTATTAATATTTTTCGTTCAATACACGCCGCTTAGCGGCAGGGATTCAAATCCACCAATGGTTAGTCCGATATACATAACAAACAATATCATAAAACAAAGACATTATACGTTAGAATTACAAAACCCGGACTCCGAGCTTTGGCCAGCATTAGCATCAATCCATGGCTGATCAATTTCGCCGGTCGCATCCGGGATCTTTGGCCCAACTTTAACTGAATCCGGAGACACTACAATAGGGTTCCATTGCTCCCACACTCGGGCCCTAAGATCAAAGAGTTTGGGTTGCATATCCTTCTTCCCATTCAAGCTCTCCATCTGCTCGGGAAAATATTTGGCATACGAGTAATCCTCACTCTGCGTAAGGGACAACCCATGAACTACACCGCGACACTCGAGATAATCGCCATTGGCTCGTTGAGCAACCTCAACATTCGAGTAACAGGTCGCAAATCGTTCACGGCGAACTCTCGCTTCTTTAACAACCACCCTATTGCCCGCTCGACGAGCACGACGAACTCTCTGATCTGAAAGCTTTTTAGCATGACAAGAGTTAGCCGCGCATTCGCTCTTCACGTGAGCAACCTCCCTTTCAGCCCATTTATCGGCAAGGTTGGCATCAACCTCCGCTCGAAGACGCGCAACTTCTTTTTCTACCAAGTCCGCGCGGAACTCAGCAAGACGGGCTTCGGAGCTGCGATCATTCACGGCTCGACTCATAGTTAGAAGGCCCTGCGAAAAGAAAGATGAAAGAAATAAGTGAAACTATTCGATCATGAGTCGTCGAAAATAAAACGAACCTCATTAGCTTGCTCCAACGCTTTGACAAACTGTGGAAACATAGCCGAAATCGCCGTCCGAAAAATTAGAAGTTGACGATCCGCCGGCACGTCCCCAAACGCCCTTGTTTAGCTGCTTATCAAGGAAATCCTTGAGTATGTTTTCAGGACAAATCTTCCTATACACGGATCCTCTTTAAAAACCGGAGAGACTGCGAGAAACTGAGATTGGAAGAGAGCAAGCGCGCTGCGGCGAGAAGCTGATCCAACTACCTTCCCCGTTTTGAAGCGAAGCGATAACAGTTGAAAACACGCTGGATATGGGGGAAGTGGGTTGGTCTCTGCATAAAACGAAAGCGAATGAGTAAAATAGAAAATCTTAAGAGATCATACGCATTCAAAGCACAATACCTTTTCGACCCCATTTGGTCATAGAAAGAGGAATTCCATCTTCCTCCACCGATGCACCGTCAATACGAACGTAGAAGAAATTCTTCTTCCAAGAACGGTAGTTCGACAAGGAACAAGTAACTACTTCCTTGTGAGGGATAAGTTAATCCTTTGTGACGTCCCCTTTGGTTTCAGTAAATCTTTAAGGTGATCAACGCTAAGGATTATTTCTCGCTCGTAACTCAACGTCAAAAGACCGATGAGTTGTTGCAGGCCGTGCGGTTTCAATTGCCTAATCGACAGCTAAAGTCGATGACAGTATCGCACGATGATCTCCGTAATCGGAAACCATAAATGACATTGCGTCAAAAATGCATCGTAGCATGTGAAAAATCCATCAGGCGCAACTTCTTCATTCTCTCCAGCTAGTGGGAGGCGAAATTCTACCGCCTCCGGAACTTGGCAAAACCTCCGAAAGGAGTCGAGACCATTGGGAGAGACCAAACTTGGGCATCCGGCAATACAGTTCGCACGAAATGGAGGCGGAACCGTGGTTCCGGGCTTGGTTGACCCCATGCCGCCTCCAGCCACCCAATACGCTGCAACGTCTCCTGAATCAACCAACGGTATCGAAAATTCTTCATTCGGAAATGCGACAGGAGGTTGCGAGTTTGTTCCTTCGGAACCACAACGATCAAAACTGGTTTCAGAACGAGTTCTCCTCTTTGAAAACATGTTTAGTAAAGATGAGAGAAAGAGATATCCAAAGAGAAAGGAGGAGAGAAAAATTTCTTGAACCTTAGAAAAGTTGTGGAAAATTTCTTGAACCTCTGAACCATGGTTGAAACGTCTCTCGTTTCATCTCGATTTGTCTCAGCATTCGAGTTTTACGATAAAAATCGTAAGTCTTCTTTTCTCGTAAGAATTTGGGAAAGTCGTATAAAGCGGCAACGATTTGACAAAACATCGTCAAACTATACGATTAACCCGAGAAATCTTATAGAAACGGCATCGTATCAGGAAACGATCTCGTTTAAATCGTAAAACGGTTTTTATCACAAAACGGCTCGGATAGTCCTAAAACGCGATAAAAGCCCACTCACGACTTTGAACGAAGTCCAGCCCAAAGATACAATGACGGTTTGACGATTTACTTGCAGAAAGAAGATAAATGTCAAAGTTTGAAGAAAAATGTCAAGTTTGTAGATAAATAGAAGATTTCCGCAAGGAAAATGGAAAAATCGAGATAAATGGAAGATTCCCAATAAACTCAAATCTGGGCGAAAAGGAAGGACTTAACCGCCTTAGGAGGGAGTATATAAGCAGAAGGCCAAGGATAGAGTACAAGTACGACTTTTTGGAGATCTCACCACCAAAACTTAGCATTTAGGAAACTTTCTGTTTTTGTTATCGAGCTGCGTCTCAACTAGGGTTTTAGTCTTAGCTTGCTAGAAATAGGAATATCGCCGATGGATCACACAGCTAAGGCTTACTCTTGTTGTACCGTTCTTACGTAAATTCAGAATAAAACTCCTTCTTGCTCACAATCTTGTTTTTATCATCTTTTACTTATTCTCGTCGTTTACTTGATTGCTTGTGTGCGGTTCCGCAGATAGCTGGGTCCTCTGCGATATTAGGGTTTTCCCTAAGTTCCTATGTTTACGTAAAATCGTCAGGGGTGAATTTCGGTTCCCACAAATATTATCTCAGGGAAACACTGACCATGTATTCCTTGTAGATGGCGAACTGTATGGTTATTTCCTAAACCCTGACAGTTCCAACTCAATATCCTCATATTGATCTCGAAGGGTTTGTATTAGCCATCAACCCTTCTTTCACTTGTGATCCACTAGCCAATGCTATCTTACGAACATAATGGCTTTGGAAATGAGCTGCTACATGAGCAGAATGTGTCGGTGTAATTTCTGCCCCTTGGGCAGAATGGTAAGCAAAACTTCTTCCTTTGCCAGCTGAGCCCGTTTGAGTCTCACCCAAACGCAAGAACACTGAGGGAGAATCGTCTTTCTTTTCAAAGGATCCCCTGCATTGCTTCTTTTCTCTCCGCTCATCAGTCTGACTTGCCCATCTTTCATCGCTGTGACTCTGTGTTCGCCTTTTTGAAACCTGAGAACCTTCAGTACTACGTATCTCAAGTGGAGATGATGGTAGATGTCCACTCAGTCTCTCGACAACTGAAGGAGGGCTTATACTTCCTTTACTTGATTGGCAATCTATCTTATAATCATTAAGTCTCCCCTTATTTTCATCCTCAGGTCACCTTCCAACCTACGTGAGCCTCCTCTTCCTCTACTACCATCACAGCCTTGTTCCTTCTCATTACTTCCCAGTCTGCTGAAAACTGACCCTGGGTCCACCAAGCCTTCAGCTTTCTCCTTTGTCACTGACCTTGCATTCACACTGTTTGGGTCGCTCGAGCTTCTTGAGTTTGCTGTAGATTCCTCCGTACTCCTTGACTTCCTTGTTGAGCCTTGTTCCCCTTTTTTGGACCAAACTAATTGACGGTTTGAGACAACTCTCTTGCCTCTTCTTTTGTCTTCTCGGATGTCAGCATGAGATTTACTCTTTCCCTTTGAAAGGTCTGGAGTTGCCCGACCACTGCTAATTACAATTCCCTTTTCCGCCTTTTTGTTGGCAAATAAGTTGCTTCCTTATTACTTCCTTAGCACGTGTTTCCTTCTCACTCAACTGTCTTCTAAGATTATTATCCTTCCTCCTATCTTGCATGATTCTTTCCTCCACCTGACTTACCTTTATCTGGAAAGGGCATCTCGACTGATCATGGGTAAGCCTTTTGCAGGTATAACAGACTTTGATCAGCTTCTCGTACTCTAGCACCGTAGGGACCGTCAAGCCAGACCTGAATCGAGCAGTTCTTCGAACTTGCAGAGGTTCCTCTGTGTCAATGTGGACCAAGGCTCTAATATACTCCAGAGAGTTGGAGTTTTTCGCGTGCAACTCCACTTATTTCACCTTCCCTAAGGGACAGAGAACGACTTCCATCACCTCTTTCTTAAGCATATGAATTGGTAGCCCTCTGACCCAAATCCAGAAGGGGGTTCTCTTGAGGAACTCCGAGTAAGGAGATGGGGACCATTTATCCATAGACACCATCCATCTATTAACAAAACCAAGGGCCTTTAGTCAGGACGTGCTGCATATCAGCCTCCGATGCAAACATGAACTGTACTCTGTTATCTTCAACGCCCTTACCTCGAACTTTGTCTTCTAATCCCCAAATCGGAGGTAGTGCCTTAACCAAGTCTTCGACTTTATGAGCTTGTTGGTTAAGACAGCGAACTGTCACACTCAGAGCATTTTACTCAGTCAGATCTTTGATTTTCAGATCTGGAATATCTAGTGTCTCTCCCTCCTCCAAAAGCTCAAGCTCCTTTAGCTCTGCCAATAACAAAGGCTCCTTTCTCTTTCGAAAACGATTCATCGAAGCTACTCAAGGAGCTTTAGGAAGCTCTAGAGTTCACCAGTTTCATGACGAAGTCACAAGGACTTAATGAAGGCACCAGATCCGAGCTGTAGCACCCGAGAAGGTCTTCCAGATCTTACACGTTCTAGTGATGTTGCTATTCTCTTCTCTCACACAGCCAGCGTTAACGACAGCTTGTATTTGGGTTGATAGCAATAAGGGAAGCAGCTGACTGAGGGATTTCAATAAGCTGAAAGGAAAGAGATTTGCGATCTAGATCTGAGAAAACCCCTCTTTTGTAAAAACCTAATCGCCGCTCTCTCTCTCATTTTTTGAGAAAGTTTTAGTTTTTCCCAAGTGGAGAGGAAATTTTTTTTTTTCTTAAGGGATATTTTAATAAATACTTAATTCATTAATGTGTAAAACACTAAAATAACTTTCCCTTATCTTCAATCCATCAACGCCTTTTCCCAGATCCATCTTCTCTCTCGTGGAGATCCGCCGTCGCTGTATTCATGAGCTTCGTCGTGTTTGTCTTTAACGAGTTTGTCGTCTTCTCCATCAAGCTTCGGTTTCGTCTTTATCAAACCTGTTGTCGCTGTATTAATGAGCTTCACTGTGTTTGTCTTTAACGAGTTTGTTGTCTTCTTCCATCAAGCTTCGGCTTCGTCTTCATCGAGCCTCGTCGTCACCGTATTCATGATTTTTACTGTGTTTATCTTTAACGAGTTTGTGTCTTAGTATCAATAGCTCTTTCTACGATGGATTTTTAATTAGCTTCTCTCTTTTTTCCAAATTTGGTTATTTAGGTTTTTTTTTTTTGCTGATTAGTGACAGTGATGTCTGTCTATGTTCCTTCCAAATTACAGAGAAGTTTCTAGTGAGTCAGTTATTTCAATGAAGTTATGTTTGTTCTTGGAGAAGCGACAGAATGATAGTCGTATCGAGAGTGATTCAGTCATATATATCTGTAATGCTTGGATCATTTTTGCTTAAGATTCATATTTTGTTTGCATTCATAGTTTTTGGGTGTTTTCAATTTCAGTATTTACAAATGTACAAGCTTGAAAACCAAGTACGCTGAAAAGAAATTCAAAAAAAAAAGGAGGAAGCTATTGAGAAGCTTATGGAAGAGAAGGAAAGTAAAGGTGCTGGATACTTTACTCTCGAAGCTAAATCTAATAGGTATTGCATGTGTGTTGCTACCTAATATTGTATTAAGATTTCGGATTATGAAGAAAAGAACATTGTTGAAGATTTGAATGTTGATCTCATTTATTAGAGTTTATAAAGACTTATAAATCATGCATAACAGTTTATAAAGAATTTAGAAGGCTGTATAAATGTTTATAAAACATTTTCTAACTTTATAAATTTTGAACATTTCTAAATCTTTTCACTTTACAAAAACTATTGCTAAACTTGATAAAGACTATGACGCAACACTCAGTTTTTGGTATAAATTATTTTTAAGAGCCTATAAAATTTATAAATTAGAGATTTCTAGAGACTTATAAAACATTGTTTATTCTTTGTTACAGCGAGAACAGGTTCATGATTTTGACCCTGAGGAATACAAACATTTCGTGAACCCAATACCTCTTGACCTTAATGACATGGATTTTGACATTTTGATATACCAAGATTTTGACCCGTTTTCAGTCATGGTATATTAGTATTTTTCCTACTATTTATTATATTATAAAAGTTTTAAGCATATTTATAGGTTAAGGAATATTTTGGAAGAAAGTGATGTTTTTGGAGCATTTTAGAGAGGATTGGAGAAATCACTCGATTTGGAATCGACCACGACGATCGAGGTCGACATGGAGTGACCACGTCAATCAACATGCACCTAGCATGGTCGATCGATCTCAAAGGCGCGGGGACCAGTTCGCAAGACAAACCAACTTGAAGCCCAAACCTTACCAAATGACGATGCTACCCCTAACTAGTTTTAACCTAAGTTTATATACTCTGCCAAAGTGTTAGAGACAGAGAGATATTTTTGTATTATTTTCACAGAAAAAGGTTTTAATATTTTAGTTTGGGAGAGAAGATCAACAGAGAGATTTGTGATTGGAACCCGATTGTTTTCTATCTATCTATACTATGCAGTTTTATTACTTTGCTTGTTGATATCACTCAAATGTTTAACCCTAAGGAGTGAATTACTCTCTCAAATAAGAGGTTCAATCGTAGCACTTAGGGATCGAATCCACAAGGACTCTAGAATTACACAACAGATTATTAAGTCTTCGAAATAAAGCTAGACAGTAAGATTTTAAACAGTAACTTAAAAGATAGCAAGTAAATGCTTGATTGATTGATTGGTTTGTTAAGAAGAAAGAAGATAGTTAAACTTAGGTATTTTCTCAGGTATGATATACATGCAAATTGTAAACTTAGGTATCGATCGATGTTAATGCCGCTATATCAATCGACACGACTGTCGTCTCGTTGATCGATATTGCATCCAGCGAGTGGTAAAGGTGTATTTGAATGGATTATCTAGTTTTCATTAAATTAACTTAGACTTAGGGTATTTGCCAAGCTATCGCTTGTCCAAATTGATCCTAAAATCAGAGGCAAGGGTGATCAATCCTTGACCTTAGCATTCATTGATAACTAGATTGAGAACTATATTTTAAACACCTTAATAATGGTTCAATTCAATGCATGAGTCAACCTTAATGAGAAACCTAAATCTAACAAGAGAGACTACTCAAACATATTCATGAGAGACAAATTCATGATGGTCTGAATAATACTTTAAGATAATAATAAAAAGAAGCAATAAGTAAAAAGAGAGTTCAAGATCTTCTCTAGAATTGTAGTTTATATCTCTCTCTCCATCAAACTCTTCTCAAAGTCTAGCTAGATGCTTCTCCTAATAAGGTCTAAAAGGTCTCTAAAGTTGTCTACCTAAACTAGTACAAAACCCTCTTAATATAGCCTAACAGGCGGCCAGGGACTTAGTGTGTAAATTATTAAAACTCTTGTGAAGCAATTAGGGCTTCTAATCTTCATTTAATCGCCCTGGTAACTTATGTATCGATCGATGTAAAATGTCATCTATCGCTACGAGTAATCGTCTATCGGTCGATTGCTCTCAATGTGCATCGGTCGATAGCTTAAACATCGTTTTGCTCATATCTTCATAAAGTCTCCATTTTAGCTCCAAAATGCATGTTTTACACCACTGAGTACCTGAACCTGTAAAAGCTCTAAAAAGATACTAAAAGTATCCTTTTGTTTCCAAAAACATATATAAATCATGCCTGAAAACGGGTAAAATCCATGATATATCACTTGTGTAATGAATTGCTTAGCTATGTCTAAGTAATTAACTTGTTAGAATTAGGGTTTAAATAGGATAGAGGGATTAGCCAAATTATATGATTGCTTGTTGTGGTATTCATTAATAGGCTGTGCTTAGTGCTTATGTTCTAGACTTGCTAACTAGAAACCTGAATCTAGGATTGTTAGGTTGTTTAAATATCTTTGAATAACCCTGATAGTCTTGAACACATCCTGATTAAGCCAGGATTTTACAGGAAACAGAGCAAGAGTTTGATCTACGGATCAATAGTGAGTATTTGTTAACTCGCGTGTAACGCTTGACTAGCCGCATCAATCGATATTCCCATCAGAAATCGATCGATGTTGAGTAAAGTGAATCAGTCAATATTCCTTTAGAATAATAGATCAACACTGTCATTGATCGGATATTCTTGTCTTGGTTGATGACATTGTAGTCAATACGCTTATTTATTAAACGAGAGTTTAGTAAATCTGTTGTTAAGATAGTTAATGCTCTTTAATACCATGCAAACAACTAGATAGCACCTATAGGATTATAATCCCCAAAACCTGCATAAAAACCCTAGGTCTAACACCTTTCCATTTTAGTTGCAAAACCCTCATTCCATTCTTGTTGAGTTATTGTCTTTCTTAATTAGAATAGTTCTTATTTACTGTTTAGTTGCTTACTGCGTTCCATAGCTCCTTGTGGATTCGATTCCCAAGTACTGCAATAGATTTCTTATTTGAGAGAGTAAGTTGCTCCATAGGATGAATTTGAGCAAGCATCAAATTTGGCGCCGGGGAGCTTTGATCGCCTTTAGATTTAGTCTAGTAATTCTAGGTTTTTCTTTTTCTTTTCCTTTTATCATCTTCTGATAAATTTTTTTCTTTGTTTTTTAGGTGCATGCAAAGCATAACCTGAAGCAACAAAGAAAAATAGTTGCTATTTTCGGAAGATCCTGCAAGCTTGGAACAATCGATCTGGAAAGACCTAAGTTCCATATCGATCGATGCTAACATCTCTTTGTCAACCGATTCTCATCAGATCTCAACCGACCTCGCTTCATCGTAGACCGACACGGACTACTCTTCGTCAACTGATTCTGATCACTTGATATCGAGGTGTCTCATCGTACATCGATCGATACTCAGCTGCGAGATCGTTAGGAGATCATCTGTGTAATGAGAATGGAGACCTGTATGACCAGGAAGGTCATCTGTGTAATGCAACAGGTCAGAAACTAGATACTTAGGAGAATGTAATCCCTGAACTTGATACTGATGAGGCCACTCGTCCCAAGACTTTGGAAGACTACAACCGTCCAGACCAGTACTATGCCAACAGGTCAGCTATTCGTCTCCCAAACATCCAGAGGGAGAAATTCGAGTTGAAGCCCAGTTAATACACACTTGTGGATTAGATATCCAACTGTGGGTATCCACATGAACATCCTATGGACCATATTGAGAGGTTTGAAGATCTCATTGCTGCTATTACAACTAAGGGAGACCCTGAGGACTACTTATTGTTCAAGCACTTCAAGTTCCCACCTGCTGGAGATGCTGCACATTGGCTCAAGCAGCTTCCAAAAGGATCTGTACATCCTGGGCTGACATCAAGAATGCGTTTCTGCGCAATTTCTTTGATGAGGCACGAGCTGTGGAACTAAGGAGGAGGATTGCTACCTTTACACAGAAGCCTGGAGAGTTCAAAGACTCTCGTATTAGATTTAAGTTCTTCCAGCGCGACTGCCCACACCATGGATTCAATGAAGTGAAGCTGCTCAGCAATAAAGTTAGAGGAATCGCTTTGAAGTATCAGATGACTCTGGATACATCAAGCGATGGAAGCTTTAACACCAGGAATTTGGAAGAAGCTGTGAGACTTATTGAGAACCTAGCGAACAACAGCAGCATCAAGAACACTGATTCTGAAAGGAGGAAATCTGTAGCATTGCTTGGGAAGGAACTGCTGGATGAAGTAAAAGTTCAGTTAGACAGTGTCAACCAGCTACTTATGAGACATGTTTGCTCAGCTGAAGATGCAGAAGATATAGATTCAGAGTTAGTAGATGTGAACTAAATTTAAGGAACTAGATTTCAAAGGGTTGGAAACCAGTTTGGAAAGAGGAACTTCAGTGGTAATGGTCAGAGGAGTAACTTCAACCAGAATCCACAGTTCCAGAAACCCTACAGGAGCTACAGCAACAACAAAAGTTATGGAACTTCATTCTACCAGAATCACCCACAACAGACTCATGAAAACAAGATTGAAGCCATGCTTGATCAGGTTCTTGGAGGACAACAAAGGCTGACAATGGATTTTAGTGAGAAGATTGATTAAATTTACAAAGAGCTGGACACCAAAATTGAGACCTTAGGTACTCAGGTAAGGAAACATGAGACTCAGGTGGTTCAGACTGGAGAAGCTATTAGGAGGCAAGAAGGGGATGAAGCTATGAAACACCACATCAAGGCCATACTGGATGATGATTTTTGGCAAGAAATTCAACATATAAAGATGGAAGAAGATGATTGGAAGAGGAAAACTATTCCAATCTCAAAGAATCACCTTCTGATCGATCTATTCCACCTAGTGCGCAACGATCAACATGACTGAACGTACATTGATCAAAAAATGACTATGCAGATTGATCGACACCGACTGAGCCGACTGAAACGTGCAATGCCATCCGGATATGGACCCACACAGAGTTTCAAAACGGAAACCCACATCCACCCAGCCCTTTATACTCTACCATCGATCGACATCACGATCCAGACATCAATTGACAGAGAGAACATGTCAACGATCGACAAGGCCCTATCCCCATCGATCAACACGATACTATCACATTCCAAGTGCAGTTGCCCCCAATCGACATATCACGAATCAATGCACTAAAATCGCCATCAACCAACCCTCCCAACCCTACACAAGAGCCTATGGACATTAATAAGACTACCTTTGAGAGACATCTGAGTAGAAGGAAGGAAAAGGTTCCTAAACATCTCAAGACGGAACCCAATGACAAGGAGATGGATGGTTTCACTCAGAGAGTTCTCAGGATCCCACTGAACAAACCTTTTGAGGAGGTTTACTATACCCACAGACTGTGGATGTTCTTTAGAGAGACCAAGGAAACTTAGGAAAACATTAGGAAGATTTTCACCATGTTAGGGAAATGATGAAACAAAGGATCTCACTGAAGAAGAAGAGTGATCTTGGGAAGTTTTCAATACCATGTTATGTCAAAGGTATTGAGTTCCCCCATGCATTATGTGACACATGAGCATCAGTCAGCATCCTACCAAAGGTCATGGCAGTTCATCGAGGTCTGAGGTAGAACCTTCAAAAGAATCATTCACCTTTGTGGATTGTTCTGAGAGGAAATCAAGAGGTATAATCAGAGACCTGAAGGTGCAGATTGGTAATGAACTAGTTCCTGTGGATTTTCATGTCCTAGATATCAAGCTAAACTGGAATTCTTCACTCTTACTGGGTAGAGCTTTCATGGCCACAATAGGAGCAGTTTGTGACATGAATATTAACAGGTTTTGTCTTACTCGAATTGATCCAAACGTGTTTTAAGACCTCGTTCATGTTGTTTAGCAACAGGTAAACCTATTGGAGACTAGAGATGATGGATTCATCGTTGCATGCCATTGTCAGGCAGAGTATAAAACCGAGTATTCCAAATCAATCCACATGCACAAAACGTCATAGATCAATTCCCTTAACCAGCCAATGACCGATGAAACTCTTGGCGCATTGATTGACAGACAGTCCACGCATGGAATCACACTCGATTTTTCCTTCCAATCCACCAGAAAAAAGAAGGATGACTACTCCATAGGCAGTTGGGAAGACAGCGGTTTCCATGAGAGCTTTGCAATAGACACGGCAATCATATCAGATTCAGAGGATCACCAAGAGGAGCATCATGAGAATTATGATGAGGAGTATGCTAGAGAAATCCATGCTATTCTTATAGATTGTAGACTCCTACAACACAACAACAAGACATAGCCCACGAAATCGATTGACACGTCTATACCAACATTAATCGATGCTCAATCACATCAGGAAAACTGACATCAACAATCGATCGACACACGCTATTCCACATCAATCGATTCAACGCCACCGACTGCAAGAAATTTGAATATTTTCCAATTCTTCCTAGGGCACCTTATGAGTATAAAAGAGGTATTGCTACCAAGAGGACGTCTCATACCATATAATCAGACAAGATGTAAGCACCTACTACCTCTGGGAGACAGAGCAAGAGAGGCACCATCTTCGGAGATCATTATGGTAAAGCAACAAGTGCAACATTCAACCAGCCAAAGATCACCACCTATCGTCTACCATCGATCGATGCTGATCATTCGACATCGATCAATTCTAACCCTAAAACTTTTATTTTAACTAGAGATTATTGTATTGATGATTTTCTAAAACCAGATGAATTTGGTGTTATTAGAGACCCAAAAGGTAATGCACAAGCCATGGACAGAAGGATTCTACAAGTTTCAAAAGAAGACATAGCAGAAATCCTTCAGAGGGCCAATAGACTAGAAAATATCTTTCAGCAACAACTAGCCGTGATGCCACAACCATCAACCGAAACAGTTCAGCCACCATCGATTATCAAGGATACTCATCCATCGATCGGCAGGACGGTATGTGTATCGATCAACCGCAACAAAAACCATAAACCCGTTTTGGAGTAAGGCTCTACAGCAAAGACGAAATCAACGAGATGATTAGTTGCATGAGCGATTGGCAGAAAGAAGCAATGGGTAAGCTCACCAACAATCTTGATACGGCCTAAGTGATTTTTCAAGGAAGCATCCTTGGTTTGACCACGCGAATGAAAGAAATGAAAGCAGAACTAGCTCGAATGACACAACGTGCAACATCGATTGATGCCACTAAGGACGCATCGATTGACACGAATGACGAACCATAAAAAGAAGAGCTATCGACAGGACAGAAAGCTCAAAGGGACGAGAGATATCTCAATGCAAGGATTGATGTGATCCATCACCCCCTTACAAATAACATCAACTGGTTAAGCATGATGATAGAGTTGTTAAAGCAGGATTTGGATACAATCTACGAAGAGAAGCATGAGAAAAGGATATCGATCGATACAGATGCTATGAAATCGATCAATGCTAAGGTTTTAGACATCGAGAAATGGATGAAGATCTGCGAAGATGAGCACGTCACTACACATCACCATTCATGCGGTTTC
This sequence comes from Eruca vesicaria subsp. sativa, assembly GCA_932364175.1. Lineage (NCBI taxonomy): Eukaryota > Viridiplantae > Streptophyta > Magnoliopsida > Brassicales > Brassicaceae > Eruca > Eruca vesicaria. The sequence goes on along the minus strand of CAKOAT010252932.1, from coordinate 291,879 downwards.
ACAGTGAGAATATGACTCCATAATGGGAGTATCAAGTGAGCTTTGCAAGATAGACAATACCATGAGATCCTCTTGTTCCCATTTGTCATTGTCTACCTCTACAACCTCCTTGCCGTCAGATCCTTGGGTGATTTGCTTTGGTGCCTCACTTGTGGTGATGTGCTTCCATAAGCCTTGTCCTCCAAGAGCAGTCTTGGCCAATATTGACCAGGTAATGTAGTTGGCTCCCTTTAGAGTAGCCGAAATCATGAGGGGCTTGTGCAGCTGATAATCCATCTTCTCCATTTTCTTCTTGCTTTTGTCTAGCGGGTAATAGGGTGAATCAAGTGTAAATGAACTGAAACTTGTCTAGACAGGAGCAAAGAAGTGAGACAAGGTTTATAGAGCTTGCAGATTGGAGAAGAAAGTAAGAATCAACCAATAGAACAGTCAAGAACAAGGTTCGGCCAGAGTATTGTCCACTGGTCCAAAGAGTGTTCTTGAGCTGAAACAGAATTTAATTGGTTTAAATGAAAGAGTGAAGTAAGTAGAGTGATTGTGCGGAAGTGTTTAAAGAAATCAGGAGCTTAAAGCTCTGATACCATGAAAGTAAATGAAGAACAAGGATGAACAATGTGAAGAACAAGTGAGAGAGTGAGAGTGAGAGTAAGTTGTATCCGTAAAGGAGGGAGAGAGTAAAGTGAGGAAACTATTTTCCTTGAATTAATCTGTGTGTGTTACATGTACATATATAGATAAAACCAATTAGGTTTAGGACAAGAGTTTAAACATAAATAAAAGAACTCTGGCCGAGGGATAGTGACAGCACCAAACGGTCACCAAGCTCTCTCTCTCCTTAAGTAGAACATGTGACTCTTCCTTATTAAATCATTCTTATTGCTTCAAACAATCTCCAACGGCTCTCTTTACTNGTGTTACATGTACATATATAGATAAAACCAATTAGGTTTAGGACAAGAGTTTAAACATAAATAAAAGAACTCTGGCCGAGGGATAGTGACAGCACCAAACGGTCACCAAGCTCTCTCTCTCCTTAAGTAGAACATGTGACTCTTCCTTATTAAATCATTCTTATTGCTTCAAACAATCTCCAACGGCTCTCTTTACTTCAGGATGCTTCTTGCATGAGATCAGCATTGCCTTGTCTTCTAAGGTAAGTTTGAGTGGTCTTGATTCCTTGAGTTCCAAGACTGTACGGTCATACTTGTGCTTCAAGTCTTGTACGGACCAGAGTCATATTTTGTCTTCTTGTCTCTTATTTAATAGACTTGCCCCTCCTCGTCAAAGGCACGTATGGAAAAATTCTCCTATGAAAGGATGTTCTTCATAAATCAAAGAATCCGCAGAACGCCGAGATTGAAAAAGGGCAACCGCACGGCGTACACGCTGCGGAGAAAAACTGCCCCAGCTAACATCCCCGTGTTGAAGCGAAGCAGTAACAATCGGAAGATCCGCTGGAAACGGAGGTAAAGGATTGGTCTCTGCAGAAAACAAAAGCAAATAAGTAATAAAAAAAAGAGAAAAGAAGTAAGTCGTATGCACTCGGATCGCATGCCTTTCCGACCCCATATGGTCACGAAAAAGGGAATGCAGTTCTCCTCTACTGATTCACTATTGATACGAATGAAGAAGAAGTTTTTTTCCAAGAAGAGTAGTTCGACATGCAACCAGTGACAATTTCCGCGCGAGGACATAAGTTAATCCTTTGCGTCAATTCATCGGGTCTCAGTAAACCCTCGAGGTGATCAACGCTAAGGATTACTCCCCGCTAGTAACTCAACGTCAAGAGACCAAGAAGTTGTTGCAAGCTGCGTGGGCACAACTGGCTGATCGACAATTCGAGCCTATGAAGGAATCGAACAACGATCTCCGGAATCGGAAACCACAAATGACATTGCAATAGAAAAACATTGTAGCACGCAAAGAACCCATCAGGCGCAACTTTATCACTCTCTCCAGCTAGCGGGAGGCAAAACTCGACTGCCTCTGGAACACGGCAAAATTCCCTAATGGATTCAAGGCCATTGGGACGAGCCGAACTCGGGCATTTGGGAGCTTGGTTGGCATCGAACAAAGATGGGACCCAAGTCCCAGGTCCAGCGGAACTCGATTCACCTTCTATCGCCCAATACGCCTCATGGTCTCTTGGGTCGACCGATGGAAACAAGGGCTCCTCTTTCGGAACTACGCTTCGAGGATGCGAACTCGTTCCTTCGGAGCTGCGGCAATCGGAACTGGTTGAGGAACGAGTTCTTCTTTTTAAAAACATGTTTGGCAACTATGAGAGAAAGAGATTCAAAGAAAGAAGAAGAGAGAAAACTTCTTGAGTCTTAGATAAGTTATGGAAGAGAATGAGTAAAGAATTTGAAAATTTACTCCATATACTTATAAGGAAAAGTTTTACAATTCACCTTTGGACTTTTGGCCATTAAAGTTCCACCTAATTATACCAAACTTGCCGAACAAGTTCAAACCGCTCGCAAGAAATCCAAGATTCTTACGAGCTGGGGGCTAACTGTTGGGGTCAAAATCGGTACGACGGAATCAATGGCCAAAACTCTCCGCAAAAACTAAGAATACGTTTTATAAAACTCAATAAGTCGTTTTATAAAACTCAAAAAGTTGTTTTACAAAACTCTTTATAAAACTTGAGAAATCGTTTTATAAAACTCGAGAAGTCGTTTTATAAAACTCGAGAAGACGTTTTATATAACTAAAGAAAATTCCCAAACAAAGGAAATCCGCAGAAAACTTGGAAATTGTTATCTCGGAAGAACGAAACAAACGCCGATTACACGATCGTCCGAGTTAAGCACAAAACTACCGAAAACTGCATTCGCCGTAAACCGCGAGCTATTTCGGCCAAACTAGCTCGCCGTATTGCGAGCTAAGTGGCCTCGAGCTAGCTCGCCGTACGGCGAGCTAGTCACATCATGGATAGCTCGCCGTACGGCTAGCTGAACCGGCCCGGTTCGGCTCGTCATACATCGAGCTGATTATCCTGAGCCTCGATCTCCCACTTCCTAGATTCAAGGCATACGTCCTTCGGCACGATCATGTTCCAAACCACGGTCGAAATGTCTCTCCTTTTGTCTCGATCCGTCCTATCATTCTAGTTTTACGATAAAAACTGTAAAGTAAAAAATGCGTTTTTAATAAAACGGCATAGGTTAAACAAAACATCGAACATTTCCTAAACTATACGATTTACTCTATATTTTTCGTGAGAAATCGTAAAAAAATGCGTTTTTAATAAAACTTCGAGTGAATCGTAGAAAACGGAAACGAATAACCGGAACATCGAACATTTCCAAACTTCACGCATAACTCGAGAAACTTATTTAAAAACGGCATCGCATCAGGAAACGATCTCGTATAAAGTCGTAAAACGGTTTTACCGCAAAATGGCTCGAAAAGTCCTAAAACGCGATAAAAGCCTATCTTGCCACTTTAACGAAATCTAACCCAAAGATACGAAGTCGTTGAGGATAAATAGAAGATTTCCGCGGGAAAAAAGGAAAGATAAAGATAAATGGAAGATTCTCGATAAACTCGAATCTTGGCGAAATGGAAGAACCAAACCGCCAAGGAAGGGAGTATATAAGCAATAGGCATAGAACAAAAGCAGAGGACGAGTTTTCAGAGCTTTCACCACCAAACTTAGCATTTAGGAAACTTTTCGTTTCAGAGCGTCTCAACGAGGCTTTTTGTCTTAGATTGCTAGGGTTAGGAATCTCGCCGACGACTCATGCAGCTAAGGCTACTCTTGTTGTATCGTTCTTACGCAAATTCGGAATAAGATCCTTCTTGCTGTCAATCTCGTTTTTCTATACTTTTATTTTGTATTCATCGTTGTCTTGATTGTTCTTGTGCGGTTCCGCAGATAGCCGGGTCCTCTAGGAACTTAGGGTTTACTCTAAATTCCCTTATTTACGATATCTTCACAGTTGCCAACTGTGGTTTCCCATACTGCGGGTCATAGTTAAACTCTTGGATCGGCTCGGGCTGTTGATCAGCCAACTTTTTGTCTCCGGATTACATCATCTTGTCGGGATTTTGGTACTGGGCTACGAGCGCAGTATGGCTGTTAGTGCAGTTTATCTTGAAGCTATGCTGTCGTTCAAGCCTGTGCGCGATGGTTATTATTATTTATCTCCGAGGGCGATGATGTCGATCATCAAGAAATTTTCCTTGAATAATCACAACTGGGAGAAGTTTTTCTTCTATGTTCGAATTGATACTGCCTCGGTAGAGGAGAGCTGCATCCCCATGTTCAGGAATGAATGGGGGAAAAAGGATATTTAGATTGTACGTTTTTTGGGTATACTTTTTCAGAATTCTAACTTCGTGTTGGGTCTGTGTTTTGCAGCAGCCGATCTTGTTACTCCGGAACCTAAAGATCTCGAATAGGTCAAGAGCCTTCTCCTTGGTTGTCCGTTTTATTGGGGAACACTTTTCTTCAGAGAGAGTCCGTTGCGCCGTTGCCTTCCACCTTTCTCTTTTTCAGCAGAGCCAGCCCGTTGAAGTCGAGTCGGAGCAAGGAATGGACAATGTTCCAAGGGAGAGGTAAAGATCTCCGCAGGATAAAGGTGCTCCAGTCGACATGAGACAGTGGTTCGATGGCTTTCAAGAAGGTCAAACCAGCGATGATGCAGAAATCGATATCCTGGATTACATTGATTTCTTGGTTTCTTTGTTACCCTTTGTCGATTCCTGCGATTACTCTGCGTGTGATCAGATTATAATAGAAATGTTTCTTCTATTTGTAAGGTCTTCGTTTTATGAATGAGGCAGTGAATGGGAGTAACGCGGAGATTCGTAGGGCCGAGTCTAGAGCTGAGGCGGCGGAAAAAGAGGCTAGTCGTTTAAAAGCAGAGATTGATACTAACTCCTTTCGCAATCAAGAGTGGGCCATAAGGGAGGTTTCCGCAGAAGGGAGGAGCACGAGGCCAATTCTTGACATGTTACGGAGCTTTCCAAAAAACAAGTTTGTCGTGCTCGCAGAGAGGGAAATAGAGCGGTCGCTGAGGAGATGAAAGTTTTCCGTGCACAATTTGCGACCCAATATTTGGGAAGTAAAGATACGCAAAGGAAAAACGGCGACTATTGTGAGTGTCAAGGTGTGGTTGGCGGGTTACACCTTACTCAACTCGCGGACTACTCGTATGAGAAAGAGTATGCCAAGAAAAATGCGCGCTTGGATAGGAAGGAGAAGAAGGAGTCTGAACTTTTTGACATTGAGGCGTGTATGTTGGCGCACTGGGATCCCATTGTTGTGTCGCCAGACTCGGTTGAGGTTAGCACGGAAATCCCGGATGAAGGTGACGAGGTTGATCAGCCGGGGGCTGATGGGAATGCTGGCCGATACTCGGCGTCTAGGTTTTATGGGTTTCATGATTGATGTTTTTGTCATTTGTTGTAGTGTAATCGTACATAGTATTTTTATCGGGACTGGCCGTTGGTGGCTTTGAATCCCTGCCGCTAGGCGGCGTGTATTGGAAAATGTCTATATCAGTGAAATTTTTCTTTAAGTGTAAAGGGAAGAATACGAGTTGTCGTCTCGTATCTTACTCTTTGCGTAGATCGTCCTACTCTTTTGCTTGCATCATAATGTTTCAATTTTTTGCGAGCGCTTAGATGTGGACGAAAAGACATGCCTTTAGGATCTCAATTCATGCCTTGAGACATTAGAGACCAGTGTGCTAGGTTTAGGGCAAGACCTAGGTTTACTTTTGGTTTTAAGGCTATGCGATGATTAGTCGGATTTCGTTATGCTTGTTGCGATTTTAACCTGATTTTTTACCGATTTATAGTATGCGATAGGTTCTCGACTTATACGAATTGTATGGTCCAAATCGAGCATCCCCGAAGGTGCTGACCAAAATTTTGGATTTCGTTTATTGCGCGCTATTTTATTCTACTCGGATGTATAAGGACCAGTGGGTCGTATGCATTTGTTTAAGACGGCAGATGTACTCTGCTGGGCCAATCGACAAGCGTTTGTGATTTTATAGTCGCGGATGGACTTGTGAAAATATTTCTAAGACTTTAGGCAATGTCTCGCCGATTCTTTTCGAAACATTCAAATGGATCTGATGTATATGTTTTTGGTCGAAATCGACCAAGTGTTTGTTTTTTTTATAACCCACTGCAGAAATAATTTCCGAAAGTGTTCGGAATTCGAGTTCTGTTTTTTGGATTATGTTTTTTGATTAAGGAGAGATTTTGCGATATTCTAACTTTGTCTTTATTGAGATGTTTCGAACATCTTAAATACAAAGTGAATATATTTTGTTTTAAAAAATTCGGAAGTATACGAATACTCGTATACACACCCACACCCACTCCCCCCCCACCCCCGTTTTAGAGAGGGGGATAGGTGAACTCGTCTTTAGGCGAGCTGCCTACGTATCCCTTTCGGCAATCAATCCATCTCGTAATTTTGGTTGTTGGTGCGAGTATGTTTACTCGGCTACTGTAGACACATTGATCGCTTTAGTCGTTGGATCGATGTCTTTTTCCGGGTTTTTCTCCTCCGGTTGGGTAGAAGCGATGGGTTTGGATGCTTGTTGCTTCTCGACCCTTGCAATTCCGGGTCGTTTTCCGCAGTTGGCGGAGATAAATTCACCTGTTTCGGTTTCATGATGGAGATCCTGACTGTCTCTGGCATCCCCAAATTGCTGCGACTCCCGTAAGATTCGGGGACTTGATGCCTAAGTGGTATGTCGACGGGACTGCCTTCATGGAGTTTGTCCAAGGAGTGCCCATGATTACGTTGTAGATGGCTGATCGAGCGACGACTGGGAAAGTAACGATTTTGGTCATCTATTTTGCGGGTACCGGAAGTCGGATTGATCATAGAGTCATAGCCGTTTTTCCGGAGAAACTGGTCAACGGCTTTGGAATAGGTTTGATCTCCGTTAATCTGATTCCCATTCGTCTCAAAGTGTCGCGGAAGATCACGTTGACGGTGCTTCCGGTATCGACGAGTACTCGAGCGACCTCTAAATTGCTTATGACTAGGTCGAAGGCGAGAGGGTCAGGGTGCGGGTGGTCGATGCCGGAAGTTTTGGTCTCTTTGAAGGCGATTATACCTCTTGGAGCATCATCCGACGGAGTCGGCCAGGTTGAACCCGTCTCGTCTTTCTGTCGTTAGGACTTGATAGACGAGGTGGTATCGCAGTAGTATTGCGATTCGCCGATGATCATATTGACCCTTCAGCGGTTAGCATCGTTCTTGCTCTCATCTTATCTTCATCCGTGTTTCTCGCCCGTTTGGTTCCCTTTAGGCAAATTGTCTGTCTGCGAGTTCCTATCGGTTGTAGGGGGCGGTCTGAAACGCGGATGAGGTCCTTTATGCTGGATACTTTGGAGAGTTCTCCCGCGAGCAGTTTTGCGGCCAGCCTTGCGCCAAGAACTTTACAGTTTACGGTTGAATGGCCGCGGGTCTTGTGGAAATTGCAGAAGGCGTTCTCGTTGTAACTCGAGTACCTGGTCAACGTGTTCCCCGTAGTTCTCCCTTGCTCTGATCCAGAGTTGATGGCATAGTTATGCGCCCCCTGAAGATCTTGTCTCTCTTGATGGACGTACTTGTGGTTACGAGGGTTTTTCTTTTTTAGCTTTTGCTCAGACGCGGCGTCTTTTGCAGACGTGTTTGTCGGTTTATGCTTTTCCACAAGGATCTTAGTTTCCTCTTCGATGACGATGAAATTGGTAGATTTGTGGAGCGCGTTCTGGATCGTACGCAGTTTCTCGAGAGGTATCCACTTTCTGAACTTCGATTTGAACCAGAGCGACCTCCTTAGCGCGTCGATGGCTGCTCTGTCGCTTATTCAACTAATCTTAGCCATGATGAGTTTGAACTTACTCATGAAGTCGCGGAGAGGTTCATTTTCATTTTGGGATAGACTCCAGAGGTCGGCATCAAAAGTCTCTCGGTTTATGAACATTGAGTACTGCTTCAGAAATGCCGAAGCAAGCTGGCGAAAACTCCCAATCGAATTCCTCTTAAGCCGAGCGAACCATTCGAGCGCTGCCCTTTCTAGGTTTGCGATGAAGAGACGGCAGTAACCTGCGTTCTTCTCGCTTTCCTTGAACTTAGCTCGACCCATAGTGATCTTAAAGGCCTGCAGGTGCGCTTTGGGATCGGTCGTCCCATTGTAAGTTGGAACTTTGAGCTTTCCGGGATCTGGCAGCTTGATCTCGGTGATACAAGCCGTAAAAGGCATTTTCCGAGATTCGTTATATCTCGGGCACAGCACTAGTAGCATGGTGAATTCAAGACTTCACTGCTTTTACCGCTGCCGCCATTTTAGTGATATAATCGCGGAGATCGCGAATCTTAGTTGGGTCGCCAGCAGTTTTCCGACCGCGTCGGCCTTTTCTGCGAGTAACCTGAGATCTTTCCTCGGCCGTTTCTGCATGTTCCATGCAATGGAGCTCCTCCTCGTCATCGGTGGGAGAGTGTATGAGAGAAGATTCGGGCTGAGGACTGCGATGTTTCATCCTTCTTGGACGAACGTCAGCGTCTTCCCCCGACGGATCGGATTGGTCGCTTATTTCCAGCTTAACCCTTTTGACACCGTCATCCTCCGCCTTTGGCGAGAAGGATATTTTTTCGAGTCCTTTTGTGTCACGTCAGTGTTATATTTTTTGGAGGTTTTCCTCGGTTGATTGCACTTCTTGGTTCTGGGACATTCCATAGGAGTCGCGAAATCGAGTCACCTTCCGCGGATTCTTGTGGTTCCGAGGGGGCGAATAGATTTGGTGTTTGCGTTTAGGGTTTCGACCTGTTTCGTGAGAGATCCGATTAGCTTAGCCTGCTTGTCCGTCTTCTTTTGATAAACGGAGAGTACTTCCTTCAGCGACGCAGCGTTAGCCGCACTGTTAACTGTGGTCGCGTCTGGAGTTAGAGTTTCAACATTTTTTGTTTTCATGGGTTGGTTGTTCTTCTATCATCGTAATTGTTCGGACGTAATGTGGTCTGAGAGTTAGATAGATCTGTAACCCCCCCCCTTCCTTTTAGCGCCAAATTGTGGAAACCGAAATTCACACCGTCGATTTCCATAAATAAAGGAACTTTGGGAAAACCCTAATTTCCCAGAGGTCCCGGATATCTGTTTGACCACACGCAAGCAATTAGTATAACAGAAAGAGAGTAAAATAATATGAGAATTGAAAAGAGAGCAAAGAGGTTTCTTATTCCGATTTTGCGTAAGAACGGTACAACCAGGTAAAAGCTTTGGCCACAAGAACTGACTGCGAGTTTCCTAGTTCTAGCTACATAAGACTAAAACCCTAGTTGAGACGCAGCTTGATAACCAAAACAGAAAATTGCCTAAATGCTCTAAGTGCTATGTTTTTCTGTGAGATGAGAGCTCTGAGAATTTGACTCTCTCTTGTTCTTGTCCTCGACCTTCTGCTTATATACTACTTCTCTATGCGGTGGGTCTTTCCTTTTTCGCCCGATTTGCGCTGATTGGAAATCTTCCATTTTTCTCGATCTTTCCATTTTTCTTCAGAAAACTTCTATTTTATCTTCAAACTTAACATTTTCCAATTCCTGCGAATATTGATTAAGCCATCATCATATTTTTGGGCTGGATCTTGTCTAAAATCGTGAGTGGGATTTTATCGCATCTTAGGACTTTCTGAGCCATTTTACAATTAGCCGTTTAACAACTTTAGATGAGATCGTTTCCTGATACGATGCCGTTTTTATAAAACAGCTCGTGTTCTTCGTATAGTTTGGAAATGTTCGGTGTTTTGTTTAACCATTGCCGTTTTATAATATTTACTCGAGGTTTTCCGAGAAAACAAGTCTTTAGCGGTTTTGAATAAAATATCTCGAGTTAATCGTATAGTTTGGCAATGTTCGGAGTTTTGTTTAATTGTTGCCATTTTATACGATTTACTAAAGGTTTATGAGAAAACAAACATTTTATGGTTTTTATCGTAAAAATCCAACGGTAAGACGGATCGAGAAGAAACGAGGGATGTTCCGATCACGGTTCAGAGTACGATCGAGCCGAGGGGCAAGAATGGTTTGGTTCAGATTGCCAACACGCGAGCTGGACTGGTTCAAATCGCCAACAGGCGAGCTGGACTGAACGGTTCAGCTCCCCAATAAGCTAGCAGGTAAGGGATGGCCAGCTCGCCTGTTGGCGAGGTAGACTGGTCGGTTCAGCTCACCAATAGGCGAGCTGGCCGGTTGTTTGGTTTCGATCGTTTCTCGTTTCCTCGACCCAAGATCCTCTCGGAGAAATAATCATAGACGTTGATCTTGAGGTTACCGTTTTCGACCTTTCTAACAGCTTTAACTTTCGGGGAGTTTGGACGTTACTGCCGTGTTTTGCTAATTTTGCCAACTTGGAGAATCGCAGATTGTTTCCTTCGGTTTTCTGATGATTTCCAAGATGATGATTGTTAAGTTTACGAAATTCCTTTTTTTTGGAAAGTCCTTAGATTTCTTCTCGAAGCTTTTTCCTATTTCTAATTCTTATTCTTAACTTTACAGAAAAATTTTGTCGTTGATTCTAGTGTAACCGATTTTGACCCCAACATGATTCTTCTCCCATCCAATACAACTCCAGACTTGTAACTCAAAAAAGACTAGAAATGACTCGATAAAGACTCAAAAACACTCTAGAAAAATTGTTAGGATGTCCTAAAAATACCATATATAAAAATATGATCCCCTCGGAACGGCACCAAAACTGGATACACTAAAATTATGTCATTTCAGCTGCAAGCAAACAATGTAAATGTAGTATTTGAGATTCAAATCCAGAGAACCAGTCTACACTTTATCTTTAAGGAATAATATCAAGCTAAAACAACCAATGAAATTATACTAAAATAGAATGTGAAAAGAAAGTAAAATATTTTATTGGGGTTTTCAGATGATTAAAAATGCTAGCCTTGGATGGTTTCATTGAATGTTAAACACTTGTGAGCCGAAAAATTATTCAGTTTCAGTTAAGAGCTTGTCTAGAACTCGGAACATGCAAACTAGTTCAACCCACTCTTGTGGTGTTTTACCTTTTATCAATCAATCTTAGCACCTAGACTCTTCTTTGGAAATAGACACGATGAAAAACATTTAGATCAAGTCCGAGTTTTTCACAATTGGCTTTAATATCTACTTTCACTGATTAGTGATGACATGCTCATTCATACAATTTCTAGCAACCTATTACACTGCTAGTGAACCGATTCAGCCTAAGATCAAAAACTAAGTGATCAGTTTAGAATAAGCATTAAGTGCTGTGATTAATGAAGATAATCAAAGTATCAACCTATTTATATTTAGCTCACGGATCTAAAACCCTAGACTAAGTAAGCCGACTACTCAGCCATAGAACAAAAGAACACAGATCCATAGATATGAAACATGAAAGAGAAATAGGGTTCAGGGGATTCTTCCCTAAATCGAGAGAGATATGGAGGCTACTGGCGACTGTTAGAGAGATATGGGATGATTAGGACAAATCCCGAAATAATATAGGTTCCCTTAAAAATTATCTGCCACAGCATGCACTCAGGTGGCTCCTCTAGGCTACTCTGCATGATCTCAAACCTGCAAAAGTCACATTTTAGAGACAAAACTCATTACATCCAATTAAGAGTGGTGTGAGCTTCTCATCACATGCATTAGTCTGATATCTTGCTTATTTCGTAGTTTTAATCATCCTTTTTATGTTCATTTCAATCACTTTAGCTGCATTTAGAGTCCCTTTAGGTGCATAGCATATGCATGTGTGGTATTTCAGGTATGGAGAAGCTTAGGTTGGAGATTAGAGGGTTTAGTCAAAAGAAATGAAACTCACCAAGAAGTTTTAGGTGAACTCACGCGGCCATGTAACGCGGGCCAGCACCAGACCGTGTTTTTGTCCCGAGATCCTCGACCACACCACGCGGGCACATCACGCGGCCAGCCTTCGTCCACGCCTTCTCACGAGTCATCCACTGCAGATGGCACACGGGGGCAAAGCCAGGCCGCGGATCTGAGCCCGAGAGATCAAGATGGGGAGCATCAGGCCGCGGACCATGGACGCGGGTAGGGCCAGGCAGCGGTTGACTCCGAGATTAAGTTTCCCATTTGTTTCTTGGGTCAAACTCGGGTTTGTCGGGCCGACCCGGTTTAAGTTTTAATCTACTATAAATAAAATCTAGACCTAATCTTTAGGATTATCTAGAACACATTGAAACCTTAAAGAAAGATTGAATCTTTAGTTTCTTTTCTTCTTATTTCTTTGGATTGTTTGATTAAACTTTCTTCTCAACATGATTTCTCTTACATCAACCGTGGGTTTAAGGTTAATCATGAAGATTAGTGAGTAGACTCCTTTTGGATTCATGGGCTAGAGTTATTAAGGGTGATTAGAGAAGATCTAGGATGGTTAGTGTTAGATTTACTTGTTTCCTTGCTTGTTGAGGATTCTCAATGCCATTTTTAGTCTTGATCATACTAAAATGGATCTCTAGGCATTTCCTTCCCACAAGGTGTATGATGAAATGTCTGAACCAACTCTTCAATGCTTTTAACTTGCTTTACCTAAGAGATTAGTTGCTAAAGAAGTTAAGATTGCCATTAGACTTGTTCTCCATGTTTGCTTTAGTAATATTCAACCTAAGATATTAAATGCTTGAGTTGCTTTAGTAAAAGAACATTCATCTAGAGATAGAGCTTGTTTAGGATTGTGTCTAGGCATAAGGAAAGTGTATGATTGCTAGCTTGCCATCTTTAGATTGGATCTACATCACCCAAGATCAAATTTCTAGTCCCATGAGTCCTCTTGCTTCATTTTGAGAAAGAAAGATCATCCCTTTATTGCATTTTANACATTCATCTAGAGATAGAGCTTGTTTAGGATTGTGTCTAGGCATAAGGAAAGTGTATGATTGCTAGCTTGCCATCTTTAGATTGGATCTACATCACCCAAGATCAAATTTCTAGTCCCATGAGTCCTCTTGCTTCATTTTGAGAAAGAAAGATCATCCCTTTATTGCATTTTAGTAGTATTCTAGTTCAATATCATCTAACTTATTGGTTGAACTTAGATTGAGCATGGTCTTGCATTCCCTTTGCTTTAGGATCACTTAGAACTGGTTCGACATCTCTTATACTACATCATTTGATTAGGAGCCTTAAAACAAGTCATATTATCATAGTCTAGGTGAAAACAGGCCTTTTATGTGTTTAGGTGGAGCTAATCAGTGTTTAGGGAATACCTTTTTTTGTAGAGGATGCATGCTATGGCGCAAAATTGCAAGAGAGGATAGATCCATTGATGTCCACAGCATCTATTCATTTTTTCTACTCAGAACAATCGTTCTGATCATTGCATGTTCTTCGTTCTTTCAGCTTGATACCCACTATTTTATCAATCTTCCCAGTGGCTCATGTTTCTTTGAATTCTTCCTCTCTTCCATCACCTTTTTCTCATTTTTAATCATGAAATAATACAATGGTGATGTGATGAAAAATGAGGTAATGCATGTTGGTTCTGATGTGTTACTGGTGGTCCTCATTACACAACTATATATCTTGGCTTTCCACCCCCGTTCTTGTGATGGGACTCCTGTTACGGAGCAATTGCTCCCTTAATCTCGAATGCTCTCATTCTGGAGCAATTTTCTGCTGCAGTAACAAGTAAGAGGCTGTGTCGATCATTTCCTCTATGGCCCTTTTACACACATCTGCACATAAGATACTGAAAAGTAAATGCATGAGGGTGGATAGTGTCAGCGCCTTTGCTGACATTCGTTTGTTCGGTGGGGTCTAATCGGCCCCTAAGGGGGTTCCAGCGGGATTGACATCGGTCGATCTCGTTCGGGAGTTCTCGAAGTTGGTTGCCTTTGGATCCATAATCGTGTTTAGAGATCCTAGATCGGGTTCTTAGCAAGGGTGTTTTTTGTTTATCTTCCCCCACAGTCGGTGCCAAAATCTAGATCTTAAAATCCACACTAAGTATTTTGAAGTGATCAGGAGTTTAAACTGGGGAAGACAAGTGATGTGGGCATCAATACTCTTAGAACACAATGATACAATCCAAATTCGGTTGAAAAAATCGACTTTATTGAATATGAGATTTAGTACAAAGTAATAATCAAGATCGAGAAAAACAAAGAAAGATCGAATCTATAAGCAAACTAAATGTTAAGCTGTGGAGTCGATGGGATTAGTGACTTGCTCTAGGGTTTTTGCATGTGTGTTATGCTCCATTCTAGCTCCTCTTTTATAGTCTCCTTGTGTTCTAATTGCTTCTACGATCTTCGGGATATTACTTCGACCTTGTGATGCTCATATATATTTCCCTAATTAATCATTACAGTACATCTTGAAAGGATTCATCTCTTATCCAGTACAGCTTCAGACCTGCGATCTTCGGTTTCTGAGTCAACTATTAATATGGGATGATCAGGGCCTGATTGTACCATTTTCTGCCTATTTTGCTCCAAAGGATTTATCTCTCATCCAGTACAACTTCAGACCTGTAATGACTCGGAAATAACTAGAAAATACTCAATAAAGACTCAAAACACTTTACAAAACATTGTTAGAATGTGTTAAAAACACCATAATCAAAACTGTAGTTAGAAACTTTAAAGATCAGCTTCAAGATAATAATTGGGCAGTTAAGGGTTACAATACAATTATAGTGAAGATGTCAGTAGTTGTTGGAAATTGTAATCTATAGAAGATTTTATTCTTTTCTTCTTACAATTTATTAAAAGAAATATAATCATTATAAATTTTATAATCACATTTTAAAAACTGATTTCACCAAATAAATAAATTGCAAATCTTCAATTAACATGATCGTAAATAATTTAAATGATCTCATATTAAAAGCCGGTTAACGGCAGTGTGAAACTAATATATTATTATTTTCACAAGGTTAATAATAATAACCTTAGTAATGTTGGAGATACATGGAGAGAGACTCTATGCATTCCATCTGAGGTCTGAGATTTGAAGAATCGAATATATCACAGAAATATAAAGAAATCACCTTCGCAGTATCACTATCTTCAATAACCACTTTCTCTAATTTCTCTAATTGTAGATCCTAAAATCTACACTCAATACTTTGTAGAGATCGATAGTTCAATCAGGAGAAGACAAAGGATGTAGGCAACAATGCTCTTAAACACAACGATATAATCGGGATTCGGTCGATAAAAATTGACTTTTATTGAATGCAGAATTCGTTTACAAGATGAACAAGATCAGAAATAACAACAAAGAAACAAAGAGTACAAGAAAGCGAACTAGAAATCTAAGAGATAAGGTCGATGTGATTAGTAAATTTCTCTAGAGTTTTTCTCGTCCGTGTTAAATGTCATTCTAGCTATCTTTTTATAGTCCCTTTGTCCTCTAACCGTCTCCACGATCTCCGGAATCTTATCTTCGACCTTGTAGGGTCTGGCTCGACGTCGATTCAGGGATCACTCCAGATGGGCCTGGGCCTGTTCAGATAGGTTCCGAAATTGGATCCAACATTTGTCCCCCAATCTTATTCCTTTTGTTAAAAAAAAGGTTAAGATGGCTTGCTCAGACTCAATTGGTTCAAAGATAGTTTAGCTTCCGCGGTGCAGCGACTCGACACGTGTCTGCTCCATGTTGATGGAACGTTGGTGTGCGTTCCTAATGGCTACTTGTGCTGTATTGGATGAAAAAAAACTAATCATTATCTCTTGCTTTAATGATAAAGCCGTTTCCTGGTGTCGGCGAGTTGGCTTATATATACAAGAGTTTCTTCTTATTTTTTCCTAACTTATTTTCCTTCACCAGAGCTTTCTTTCTTTCTATACAAAATCTCCTTTCTTGTGGGATTTTCTTTTTCTTAAATAGAGATGGAAGTAACGTTCACTTTTCCTCTTCCAACGACTAAAGTTGAAGATCTAGAAGCTTTATAATCGGATTATGGCGTTGATCGGAGCGTTCAGCTCGAGTTGGCTACTATGCTCGAGACCACTGAGACTGTTCGAGAGGGGTTTTGCGGAGCATATCGCACGTTCTTCGAATCTTGTGGCTTATTCTTTCCGATTCCTGCCCCAATTCTCGCAATCACATCTGAATTGGGCATATGTCTTACTCAGATGTGCCCGAATTTCTTGAGGCACCTCTTGGCTCTCGTAGTAAGAGCTCCTGAGGAGGGCTTACGCTTTGATCTGAAAAAGCTCTGTCATGTGTTTATTGAAGAGGAACGACAAAAGCACATGGACTTTTCTTATGTCGCCGCATGTTGGACACCACTTCATCCAGGGAGTTCCATACCGCGACGAAAATTGGAGAGAGACGTTCTTTGTGTTTAAGGTCGATCATTCGTCGATAGACATTTTCGACTTCGAGAGGATTCCTCGGCGTTGGTCTAACAATATAGCTTAGTTTCAATTTCTTATTGCTAATATTTTTTTTGGCATTCTACTGCATTC
Source organism: Eruca vesicaria subsp. sativa (assembly GCA_932364175.1). Classification (NCBI taxonomy): domain Eukaryota; kingdom Viridiplantae; phylum Streptophyta; class Magnoliopsida; order Brassicales; family Brassicaceae; genus Eruca; species Eruca vesicaria. The sequence continues at coordinate 275,436 of CAKOAT010252932.1, read as the reverse complement.
CGGGACTTCTCCGATGTCGAACGAGATCCGTGGTTTATTAAGGATGATACAACGAGATCGTCCGGATTGGTCTTTCTTTAACGGCGAGCGAATCCGTGCTGCTTTTCTGCTGCCCGACGTGACTAATCATTCCCCGGCAATTGCCAGACTCTTAGTTAGGCTTAGGGATGCTGCTAGACCTTAGTTAGGCTTTTGGCCATTAAAGTTCCGCCTAATTCTACCAAACTTGCCGAACAAGTTCAAACCGCTCGCAAGAATTCCACGATTCTTACGAGCTGGGGGGGCTAACTGTTGGGGTCAAAATCAGTACGACGGAATCAATGGCCAAAACTCTCCACAAAAACGAAAAAATACGTTTTACAAAACTCAATAACTTGTTTTATAAAACTCAAAAAGTCATTTTACAAAACTCTTTATAAAACTTGAGAAGTCGTTTTATAAAACTCGAGAAGTCGTTTTATAAAACTCGAGAAGACGTTTTATATAACTAAAGGAAATTCCCAAACAAAGGAAATCCGCAGAAAACTTGGAAATGTTTATCTCGGAAGAACGAAAAAAACGCCGATTACACGATCGTCCGAGTTAGGCACAAAACCGCGAAAACTGCATTCGCCGTAAACCGCGAGCTAGTTCGGCCAAACTAGCCCGCCGTACGGCGGGCTAAGTGGCCTCGAGCTAGCTCGCCGTACGGCGAGCTAGTCACATCACGGATATCTCGCCGTACGGCGAGCTAGTCATTCCTCGGATAGCTTGCCGTACGGCGAGCTTAACCGGCCCGGTTTGGCTCGTCATACGTCGAGCTGATTATCCCGAGCCTCGATCCCCCACTTCCTCGATTCAAGTCATACGTTCTTCGGCACGATCGTTTTCCAAACCACGGTCGAAATATTTCTCGTTTTTTCTCGATCCGTCCTATCATTCGAGTTTTACAATAAAAACCGTAAAATCTTGTTTTCTCGAAAGAACTCAAGGATTCACATATCCTTGTAACATTTTAGGATTGAATTCACAAGAAAATAGTGATATATGGCACTAAGAATGCACAAACTTTCTTAATCTAAACTAATAAGAGAGATCATTGATCAGTAATAAGCTAAGATCCTAGAAATACAAATAAGGTTATCTCAAATCCAACCAATAAATAAGTGCAAGAACCAAACTTTCAATCAATACGAACATAGGACTCATGGGATTAGGCTTTTGACTTCATGTGCCTAAGATTCAATATAGAGTGGCAAGCTATCAATCACTATGTTTCCTTAAGTTTAGACAAAATCCTAAACAAGTTCTTTGTCAAGATAAATATTTATTTCCTTTCATTAATCAAACATCAAATGTCTTTGGTTTAATTCACCCAAGCAATCAATAAGAATAAGTCTACTAACAATCTAAGTTTTCCTAACATCAAATGTTTTTGGTTAAGCAAGCAAAGAGCAATGTTGAGTTCGTTTAGACATTTCATCGAACAACTGTCAGGCATGAAATGTCTAGAGCTCTAATTTACAGTGATCAAGACTAAACTAGCATTATGAACACTCAACAAGCAAGGAGATATATAGACCTAACACTAAACACCCTAGATCATCACTTAATCATTCTAATGACCTTAATTCATGAATCCAAAAGGTAACTACTCACTAATCTCAATGAAAAACCTTAAGCCCATAAGATATTCAAGGCCAATCATGTTAATAATCAAGAAAAACACAATATAAGATAAAGTACTTCCTTAAAACGATAAAAAGTTCAAGATTAGATAAAGCATTGAGAGAAAATGGGATAAGATATGATTAACAAGTATTTATAGTGACTTTAAACGAAAAATGTAAAATAGTAAAAAGAGTCTGCTCAAACTCCAAATGTTGACTGTGAGCAGCCTTGTACTTGACCGTACTTGACTGCACTTGGCTACACTTTGCTAGGAACTTCACTTCTTTTGCCTAAAACGCCCCAATTGCTTTCAAAATCATCAATGGTGCTCTCCAACACCTAATAAAGACTTATGAATACAGATGGAACCTAAATGTGCCTAAATAATAATCTAAATGATTCATTTTTAACAACAATCTAAATGGTTCAAAATATACATGAATGGATGATTAAAACAATCCAAATATGCATCATATCAACTCCCATAAACTTGTCCTTTATTTGTCCACAAGTAAACCGTTAAGAATAAAAGGGAGGAGAGGTATGAAGTTGGGAGCTTATAACCAAAAGAATAACTTCTAGCCTTCAACATCACATCCTAGACAAGCATAGCAAATAACATGAGGAATTTCTCTTAATACACTCTATCTTCTAAAGGCTTATCAAGACTCTTGTGTTTACACAAGTTGATGGCTCATAAACTAACATTTCTTCTCAACCAACCCTCACGTTAATTTAAGCACAAGCTAAAAAAAAAAGAAAAAAAAGAGTTCTTGCGATTGGAAACTTAATCTCAATCATTTGGATTGGTAAGTTAGCTGGTTCAATGAGAATAGAAGAGGGGTTTCAATACATTTCTTTTTAGTGACTTACACTCGAGAAAAATGAGCTCGAACATTATGCAAAATTTATCTAAATTAATGAGCAATTCATGCATACATTGATTGGCTCTCATCACTCTTCCATTTTCCTAAACATCTTTAAACTCTACCCTTTCACAAGATCATACTATGTTACATTAACCAAATGAATTCTTTCTTTTTTTTTTAATTAGACCAACTAGGGATTTTTTTATTAATCCCTACTCTTTCTCATTTTGCTACCCCCAATCTTTTTTTAGCTCTTTTTTTTCTTTCTTTAAAAAATAGTCAAGGGGGATTCTGTTTAATGTACCTAGAACTTTTCTTTCTTTCTTTTCATCCATACTGTCTATGTTTCTTTTATCACTCTTAAGTTCATTCCTCTTTTCTCTTATCTCTCACCCCAAACCCAAAATCAAAGACTTTTCTACACAACAACACACTTCCCAATCCTAACTGCTAGCTCAAATGAGGTTCTATAAATAGCTAAAGATGAGAACAAGCCAACACCACTCTCAATAGTCTCAAGATTTTGCACATGAAAAACTATCAATAATAGGCCTCACTCTAGCAAATACAATTTTGGCTTCAAAGAATGGGGAGGGTTAAAGGGTAAGGAGGTGCCATTTGGGTTATCAAAGAATGGTACAATGGATAAAGATAAACCCAAATGTGTATAAGATCCATGATCAAGTATACAAGTACCCATAAGCAAGATAGACTAAATTCATTAAGCTCTAGTTCATTTTGGAGTTCGTTTCAAGAAGAATGTCAATCTCACAAAAAAATAAGTTTCAAGAAGAGTTTTCAAGGCTCGAAGCATGATTGCTTTTCAAGAGATGCTTAAGCTACTTGCTATGTTTACCTACAATGTAATTTTAATACGTGGGAACCGAAATTCACACCATCAATTTCGGTAAGAATAAGGAAAGTTAAAAAACCCTAACATTCCTAGAGGTCCCATATTTCTGCTAGGCAAAACGTTAAGCAATCATGTAACATAAACAGACGAAATAATAAATCGATAGAAATGCAAAGAGAGCAAGAAGATCTTATGCAGAGTTTGCGTATAACCGTTTACAACAGGTAAAGTCATGTTTGCCTTGTTCTAACCACCTAAGACTTGTAAACTTAGTTGAGCGCATCTTGATAACAAAATACAGAAAAATGCCTAAATTGCTCTAAGTGCTTAATTTGCAGTGTGTAAAATGTCTCTCTTTGACTCTCACCTCTGCACTCCTTATATACTCCCTCCTATGCGATTTATCCTTTTCTTTTCTGCCCCCGGGCTGAGTTTAATGCTTCACGGAAATATTCCTTTTTTCTTTGATTTATGCGATTATCCCTTGAAACTTGACATTTACCCTCCAGACTTAACATTTATCTTCTCTTGTGAATAAATAGAATCTCATAGCATATGTAGGCCTGATTCCGTATAAAATTGCAAGTGGAATTTTTAGTCGTGCTTTCGACCTCCTCTTGAGATTCAAAGCGTTTTTACTTTCTTTTTGATCCCTAGAATTGGGGATCGGCACTTTAGAGACTGAGAGACTAAATCTAGGTGGCTAGAATTAGGGTTCATACACCAAATATTGTAGTCCCCTTTGAAATAGTCAATATTTCGTCTCCTTCTCTATTTGTTTCTCGTTGATTTCTCCTTGCCTCTAACAAACCATCTTGTGTTCCGTAGTACTAAAACGACCCTACACAAAAATACCATAACTGGTGCGACTTCCACAACGACCATGGTCACAAGAAGGATGACTGTATCACCCTGAGGCTGGAGGTCAACGAACTCCTAAAGAAGGGACATCTAAAGGAATTCCTCACCGATAAGGCCAAGAGCCTCCAGACCAGGGAAGGAACGAACTGACCCTCCGAGGCGAAACCCGCGTCTCCCCGGGGCCAGGACAGAGTGATCCACGTAATCTCAGGTGGCTCAGAGATCAGAGGAATAAGCCATGCAGCTGCTAAGCGTAGCACCACCAACGCAAGACACGGCCAAGAGATAGGAAACCCGAAGTGTCTGCTCCTCGGCACAAATGAGATCAGTTTCACTGCTAAAGTACGGGAGAGGGTCCTGGCTCCCCATCAGGACGCCTTAGTCATCTCCCTCACCGTAGCAAACTGCTTAGTGAGACGGATTCTGGTAGATAACGGTAGCTCCGGCAACATCATCTTCCTCCTCGCCTACACTGATCTAGGGCTGGAGAAAAAGGCGTTAACAAGGAAAGTCACTCCGCTCATAGGCTTCAGTGGAGAGGTGAAGAACACCTTAGGAGAGGTAATCCTTCCGGTATATGCCGAAGGAGTAAACCAATTAACGAAGTTCCTAGTCATCGACTGTGCATCCTCCTACAAGATGATATTGGGCCGGCCCTGGATCCATGACATGGGAGCTGTACCCAAGACTCTCCATCAGTCCATTAAATTCCCGACCCCTGGGGCATTAGGGTGATCAAAGGAGACCAGGAGAACGCCATGGCCTGCTATCAAACTACATGGAAAGGGAAGGCCCCGGCCTTATAGCAATTACCGAAAGGCCCTCCGGCCCCGCACACGAAGGATCCTGATGTAGAAGAGATCGACGAGGTACCCCTGGAGGAAGGGAATCCGGCCCGAAAACTATTAATAGGCTCCGAGCATCCCACAGGGTTAAGATAGAGGCTGATCGGTTTCCTTTACTCCAATTCTGATTGTTTCACCTGGTCACATGAGGATATGCCCGGGATCGACCCCGAGGTTATCATGCACAAGCTGCAGGTAGATCCTTAGGTGGAGGAGGAAGCTATGTTGGACGAATCCCTCCGGCACCCTTTCCAGGGGGGGGGGGGCTTTAGGCTTGGATGTTCTTATTTCTATCTTTTGCTTTTTGTTACTTTATTACTATGTACTCCTTGTCGATGCTTTTGTCGCGAGGTGAAGTTTTTCTTTTCTTTCAGCAGCTCTTAATAATAACTTTCATCTTTTTCCTCGAAAATCTTGTACTTGGCTTCTGTGTTCTTGGTGTTATTTCATGCCTTCTTCTTTTGGGTGGTTAAGTAGTTTGAGGAAAGGATCCTTGGACACTTCTTGAGGGGTGATAGAGAACTGAGGATCCTGGGGGATTTGAAGACTTCTCTTGTCCTCAGGGTCCTCATAGGGCTGTCTTATAGAGACTTGGTGCTCGTTCCTTAGGATGGGAATCTTAGGGTATTTCCACGGATTTAGAGCTCAGGGATTTAAAATGGCAACGGTTAAACAAAACACCAAACATTGCCTAAACTATACAATTTACTCGAGATTTTTTCGTGAGAAATCGTAAAAAACGCGTTTTTAATAAATCTTCGAGTGAATCGTAGGAAATGGCAATGATTAACTGAAACATCGATCATTCCCAAACTTTATGATGAACTCGAGAAACTTATTTAAAAACGGCATCGCATCAGGAAACTATCTCGTATAAAGTCGTAAAACGGGTTTACCGCAAAACGGCTCGAAAAGTCCTAAAACGCGATAAAAGCCTATCTTGCGACTTTAACGAAATCTAACCCAAAGATACGATGACGTTTTGACGGTTTACTCGCAGAAGGAAGATAAATGTCAAATTTGAAGATAAATGTCAAGTTTGAGGATGACTAGAAGATTTCTGTAGGAAAAAAAGAAAGATAAAGATAAATGAAAGATTCTCGATAAACTCGAATCTGGGCGAAATAGAAAGACCAAACCGCCAAGGAAGGGAGTATATAAGCAAGAGGCATAGGACAGAAGTAGAGGACGAGTTTTGAGAGATTTCACCACCAAACTTAGCATTTAGGCAACTTTCCGTTTTTGTTATCGAGCTGCGTCTCAAAGGGTTTTAGTCTTAGATTGCTAGGGTTAGGAATCTCGCCGACGGCTCATGCAGCTAAGGCTACTCTTGTTGTACCGTTATTACACAAATTTGGAATAAGATCCTTCTTGCTCTCAATCTCTTTTTTCTATACTTTTATTTCGTATTCATTGTTGTCTTGATTGTTCTTGTGCGGTTCCGCAGATAGCTGGGTCCTTGGGAACTTAGGGTTTACTCTAAATTCTCTTATTTACGATATCTTGACAATAGGTTAATTTCAGTTCCCACAGCTTGGCGCTAGAAGGAGGGGGCGGGGTCGGATCTATCTTACACTCAAGCCGCAGCACGCTCAAACGAGAAATGATGACTGGTGATAACCAAACTCGCGACGAAAGTGATAACGTTGATAAAACACCACCACCACAAGATGCGTCTGTGGCCAACGCTACAAACGCTAACGCCGAGACCATCGAAAAGATGCTTTCCGACTTTAACAAAAAATAAGAAGAGCAGGAAAAGCTCATTGGTTCGCTCACAAAACAGGTCGAAACCCTAACCGCGAATACTAGAGCAATTTGCCCCCGCGGAACCACTAAAATCTGCGGAAGAAGGCTCGATTTCGCGATTCCTATGGATCACCCCAGAACCGAGTAAAGAAATCAGGCGGAGAAAGACTCCGAAAAAGATAACCCTGACGCGACGCTGAACGAACCGGACAAATCTCCTACTCAGAGATAGGAGACCGAGGAGGACGGCATCGAAAGAGTTAACCTAGAAACGAGCGACCAAGCCGACTCGTCGGACGAGGACGGGGACATCCATCCTAGGGGAAGGAAAACTCGCAATCCTCTGCTGAAGTCTTCTCCGGAGCATTCTCTTACTGTAGACGATGGGGAGCTCTATTTTGCATAACTCGCAAAAACAGCCAAGGAACGGTCTCCAGTACTCGCAGCAAACGCCGACGAGGTCGGAAAACTGCTGGGACTTAACTGAGATCTGCAATCTCCGCAAATACATGACTAAAAAGGCCGCAGCGGTGAAAGTGGTGAAGTCTCAAATTCACCACGCTACCAGCTCCGCGCCTAAAATCGATCGGGGTCTATACGAATCTCAGAAAACGCCTTTTACGGCCCGCATCACCGAGGTCAAGCTCAAGGTGCCGACTTACAACGGGACGGCCGATCCCAAAGCTCACCTACAGGCCTTCCAGATCACCATGGGACGAGCCAAGCTCAAGGATCACGAAAAAGACGCAGGCTACTGCCGTCTTTTCGTCGAAAAACCAAGGAGGCGCAGCGCTCGAGTGGTTCGCCAAACTTAGGCGGAATTCAATCGGGAGTTTCCACCAGCTCGCTTCCGAATTCTTGAAACAGTACTCGATGTTTATAAATTGGGAAACCTCCGACGCTGATCTCTAGAGCTTGTCGCAGAAGGAAGACGAATCCCTTCGCGACTTCATGAGCAGATTCAAGTCGATGCGCTAAGAAAATCGCTCTGGTTCAAGTCAAAGTTTCGAAAGTGGATAACTCTTGAAAAACCGCGGACGATCCAAGACGCGCTCCACAAGGCTACCGACTACATAACCATCGAAGAGGAGACTAAAATCCTGTCCCAAAAGCATAAGCCGACGAAAGCATCCGCAAAGGATATCGCATCCGAGCAAAAGCCAAAAAAAAAAACTCTCGTAACGACAAATTCGTCGATCACGAGGGGCTGGATCTCAAAGGGGCGCACAACTACACCATCAACTCCGGATCGGAACAAGGGTGAACTACGGGGAACACGTGGTCAAGGAATCCGAACTACGATGAGAATTACTTCTGCGATCTCCACCAAATCGTGGGCATTAAATCGTGAACTGCAAAGTTCTTGGTGCCAGATTTTCCGCAAAACTAATCGCGGGAGAACTCTCCGAGATATCCAGCGTAAAGGATCTCATCCGCGATTCAGATCGCCCTCCAAAAAATGACAGGAAATCGCAAGCGGAAACTCCCCCTCCAGGGAACCAGTCGGGCGAAAAATGTGGACGAACACAAGATGAGAAAGGTAACGACGCTAACCGCCAAAAAATCAATATGATTATCGGCGAATCGCAATATTACAACGACACCGTCTCGTCTATCAAATCTTACCAACAGAAAGCCGAAACTGGCTCAAGTTGGAAGGTACCGTCGAATAACACTCCAAAGGAGGTGATCTCTTTCGACGACGCAGAAACTGGAAGAATCGATTAACCACACGCCGATCTCCTCGTCATTGAATTATTGATAAGCGACCTAGAAGTCGCTCGAATCCTGGTCGATTCTAGGAGTACCGTCAACCTGATCTTCCGCAACACATTGGTACGCATGGGAATCGATCTCTCCGAAGTTGAGCCGATACTAAAACCGTTAACCAGTTTCTCCGACGAGACATCCATGACCTTGGGATCGATCCGACTACCGGTCGAAGCCAAAGAAATGACAAAAATCATCAACTTCGCTGTCGTCGATTTCCCAGCCATCTATAACGTGATCGTGGGCACGCCCTGGATAAATTCCATGAAGGTGGTTCTGTCAACTTATCACTTAGGCATCAAGTTCCCAACCCCTACAAGAGTCGCAGCGATTTGGGGATGCCAAAGACAATCACGATCTTGCTTTTTAGCCGAACATAAGATGAGGCAATTGGCGTTCGCAATCGTGAAACCGAAACGGGCAAAGTACACCCGCCCAGGAACGGTCGAGAAGCAGCAAGCTTTCACACGCATCGCTTCTATCCAACCGGAGGAGACAAACCCGGACAAGGACACCGATCCAGCGACTAAAGTGATTGAGGAGTCTGCGACTGAGTAAACATACTTGCATCAACAATCAGAACTACAAGATGGCTTGATTTCTGAAAGGAATACGTAGGCAGCTTGCCTAAAGACGAGTTCAGCTATCCCCCTTTCCAAAACAAGGGGGAGTGGGTGCGTATACGAGTATTCGTATACTCCTGAATTTTAAAACATTCGCTTTGTATTCGAAATTTTTGAAACTTCTTAATAAAGGAAAAGTTAGAATATTATAAAATTTCCGCTACTATCAAAAACGCTAAAAACAATTTCCAAACATCCGGAAACTACTTCCGCAGTAACAACTACTTAATCGTTTCTACAAAAGTTTTACACCAAAATATTTTCGAAAAGAACCGGCAAGACGTCGCCTAAAGTCTTAAGAAAAATATTTCACAAAAGTCTGTCCGCGACTATAAAAACACAAACGCTGGGCGATTGGCCCCGTCGAGCACGCTAGTCGTCCTAAACAAACGCACCGACCCACTGGTCTGCATACATTCAACTAGGACAAAATAGCGTGCTATAAAAGAAATCCAAATTTTTGGTCCGCACTTCCGGGAAACTTAGAAATTGTTCACGGTGAGATGCTCGGTTCCAACCAGACGAATCGTATAAGTCGAGAACCTATCGCGGATTCTAAATTGGTATAGATTCAGGTTAAAATCGCAACAGGCAAAACGAAAGCCGACAAGTCAACGCATAGACTCAATCTGAAAGTTAACCTAGGTCTTGCCCTAAACCCAACACACTGGTCTCTAACATCTCAAGACATGAATCGAGATCCTAAAGGCATGTCTAACATCTCAACACTCGCGAAAATCGAAACACTCCGAGTAAACGAGCCGGACAATCTACACCAAGAGTTAGATGCGAGACGACAACTCGTATTCTTACCTCTACATCTAAAACGAAACGAAGATTTCATACTTAGAAAATATTTTTATTAAAAGTTTTCATTCAAACACACGCTGCCAGCGGCAGGGATTCAAAGCCACCAACGGCCAGTCCTGAAAAATACAGCAAACAAAATCATAAAACAATAAACATCATACATCGAAATCGTCAAACACGGACGCCGAGCTCTGGCCAACGTTAGTATCAATCCATGGCTGATCAACTTTGCCACTCGCGTCCGGAATCCCAGGCCCGACTTCAACTGAATCCGGGGACACAACGATGGGGTTCCACGGATCCCACATGCACGCCCTGAGATCAAAAAATTCAGGCTGCATGTCTCTCCTCTAATCCAAACGCTCCATCTGTGCAGGATACTCTTTGGCATACGAGTAACCCTCGTCCTGAGTAAGAGACAACCCATGAACAACACCGCGACACTCGAGATAATCACCGTTAGCCCGTTGAGCGACCTCGGCATTCAATTAACCAGTCGCAAACTGTTCACGACGGATACTCATTTCTTCAGCAACCTCCCCTTTGCCTGGCGGCGAGCACGACGAACTCTCTGATCAGAAAGCTCCCTAGCACAGCAAACTTTAACTGCGCACTCGCCCCTTACACGAGTTACCTCCCTCTCAACCATTTCTTCAGCGTCGTTGGCCTCGATCTCCGCCCAAAGACGAGCAACTTCTTTTTCCGCCATGTCCGCGAGAAACTCTGCAAGACAAGCTTTGGCGTTGCGGTCATTTAGGGCTCGTGTTGGGCCCAAATATGGTCCGCTAGCTTAAACTAATGGGCTCGAGCGATAAGAGTTGATAATGGGCCACTATAAGCCCATTAGCAATTAATCTTTGAAAAAAGAGTTAAAAAGAAACTGGAGGCTGTTTGCTAAGGAATAAACGTTAACAAAATAGGTCACCGAAGAAAGCTCTGGACCTCACTTACAAAGAGCTAACAGGAGTAGCTCAAGCTGGATGCGTAGGAGTCGGTCAAAAGGAGACTGTTGAGAATCCCCTAACTCACGGAGCAAATCTCGGAGGTTGGCTAGGATCGTTTAAGCATGGCTGAGAGCTATTTAAAGAGGAGGAGGAGATGAGAGAAGGGGATCCTCTCTCTGGACTCATACATTTCAACCATTTTTATACACATTTTAGTTCACAAAACACTCTTGTAATTCTATATAATCATCAGAATCATCTTTGTAATCATTCTCACCGAAAACATTCAACACAATTATATTCGTTCTACAAAGTTCTAAATGGAATTCAGCCCACGTTATCCTTTCTCCAATCTTAACATGTTCTAAAATTAAGAGGTGAGTTTTATCCCTCACATTTGGCGCCGTCTGTGGGGATGACATAATTGAATCCCTTACTCCGTAACTTGAGAATGGATCCATCCAACCAGGCAACGAACCCATCTATCCCTGATCCTGTGATCCAGATCGACGGCTCACCGTACAGAAGAGACTCGAATCTTCAGTCCCCGGAGCCTCGACCCGCCGATCACCGATCTGAGCAACAGCCTCCGGCTAATGCTCAACCGAACCAAACCACCACTGGAATAACTAACCCATGGTCCTCCAGTGGAAACAGCTCCGGGGTAACAGCCCCCGAGAACCCTCAGCGTCAAAATTTCTCCGAATCAATCGGAGGCTCAGCTATCTGAGATCCGTCGAATGATGGTGCAGTTGGTAGACAGAGCTCAAGAGAATTAGCGTACGTTGCAACAGCTAACTGCTCGGCAGCAACGATTTGAAGAGGTAACTAGATCTCTGACCGCAACAACCCAGCCACTGCAACGTTAAGGCTCGGGAGTCACTTTCCGAGATCGATTGACCGACCCCACGTTCCCTCGCGGACGTCTAGATTTTTCCCCTAACAGCATTGTTCAAGATGGGCAAGAATCTGTTCTCAAGACAACTCATGCTGGAGCAACTCATGTATTCAGTCCACCCGTAACCAGCGCTATGGGAAGTAATATAGCGACAACAAGCTCTGCGTCCAATCGGGTTACTGAGCAGAGCACAAGTTTGCCACCTCCGCCACCTGTTTTCAGGCCAGGAGAAGGAATATCTTTCCCTCTTGGGGGAAGAACATCAGTTTCGGCTATCAAACTAGGAGCGCGATCCCGAATCGGGACGGTCACCAAAGGACGGAAGCTGATCCCACAGCTCACCCTACTGGTCGCATCCCTCAAAACAACCCAAGAGCTAGTGAGCAATTTATCCCACCAAATGCCTGGGAGAATGACCAGGCTCAACTCCGTTAGGAACCTCCCCGTCAGATTCATAATGAAGACCAAACTATCCTTCCTCTAGAGGGACCTGAGGCCATCCGCCGATATATGGAGCAAACTTATGCAGCTCTCCAAAAGTTGAATGCTTAGGTCCACAAGGCAACGAGCTCAGCTCCCGAAATTGAGAGCTTGATTGAGGAAACCCGTGGGACCCCATTCACGGACAGAATCGCTAGCTCTTACATAAGAGATACCCGAAAAATTAGGATTCCCAAATATGATGGGACCTCAGATCCTAAGGCTCATTTGAGAGCCTTCCGATTAGCTATCATGAAAGTTCACTTTACGAGAGAAGAATGCGAGGCAGGTTACTGTAAAACATTAGCCGAAAACCTGGTAGGAACAGCTCTCGAATGGTTTTCTGGCCTTGAGCCGAACTCAACAGACAATTTTGACCAGCTGACCAACGCCTTCATGAAGCAATACTCGACCCATATCTTAAAGCAAGCTTCCGAGGCCGACCTCTGGAAAATCAGACAAGAAATGGGAGATTCATTACAGGTCTATATCGAATAATTTAGAGCAGTAAGAACTAAGCTCTCAAATCCCAACGACCAAATTGCCATCGAAGCTCTTAGAAGAGGCCTCTGGTACAAATCGGATTTCTGGTCCGAGCTAACGCTCAATCCTCCCCCAACTATCGATGATGCTCTTCACAAAGCATCTAGATATATTACCTTGGAAGAGGAAACAATTGCACTAGATAAAATCCATAAGAATTCTCAGAATCACCCGAAAGGTGAAGCCCCGGAAGCAAAAGGATCCTCTAAAAAGGGGAGCTTCCAAAAATAATCAGACCCAGGGAGAACATTCTTATGCAGTCGAGGAAGCCCAACAGGAAAAACCTGTTGCCGCGACGAGTAAAACCCTATGGTCAAAGGGCTACGATGAGAACAAACACTGCTCTTATCACGATCGAAAAGGACACTCAACTAAAGACTGTTGGGACCTCCAACGGCAATTGGCAGCTAAGTTTGTAGCTGGAGAGCTAAAGGACGTGGAACTCAAAAAACCACCACCCTACCAGAAAAGAGGTCCCAGAGATACCTCTCCGAAACGCGAAAGATCACTTGAGAAGGAGACAGACTTGCCACCGACACCTGAAGGAATAACCACAGTACAAGGTAGCCAGAAGATCTCCAGGATCTGCTACTTGGAGGGGGGGGGATTCGGAATCCTCAAGGAATCACCCCAATAGCAATTACAGATCCAGGAAGGTCGTGAGATGCAACAGAATATTCGAGGTCCCCCTAGGAACCTCACTGAGCGAGTTGGCATTGACGATTCTGATCCTGAAAAACAAGTGAGTATCGGATCGGAGCTACCTCTCGAAACTAAAAAGGAGCTAATCGACTTCCTGAAAAGCAATGTCAAAAAGAGCAAAGACCCGTCTATTATACAAGCAAAACTCTGATAGACGCCGAGACTAGATACCCTACTATGGAAAAATTAGCTCTGGCGGTCGTAACAGCTGCTAGAAAGCTACGACCCTATTTCCAATTGCACTTAATCGTCGTAATGACTTCACAACCAATACGCACGATTCTGCACAGCCCTTGCCAATCAGGACGATTAGCTAAATGGGCCATAGACCTTAGTGAATATGACATCGAGTTTATACCTCGAGCAGCCATAAAAGCTCAGTTCCTAGCCGATTTTATCATCGAGCTATTGTCCGAGCACCTAGACCCGAGAGCTGAAGCTCCGGAGTGGAGCCTGTATGTCGACGAAGCCTCATCAAAACAAGGCTCCGGAATTGGTCTAAGGGTGGCCTCTTCAGCCGAAGAAACCATTGAACAATCTTACAGGCTCGGATGCAGCTCTTCAAATAATGAGGCCGAACATGAAGCATTAATCGCAAGATTAAAACTTGCTCTAAGTCTCGGAATCCGAGAGCTAAACGCCTACAGCGACTCGCAGCTAGTAGCTAGCCAATTCCATGGGGAATACGAGACAAGGGACGGAAGAATGGGGGCATACCTCGAAGTCATCCAAAGCCTCACTAAGCAGTTCAACAAGTTCGAGCTAACAAGGATCCCACGAGGAGAGCTCCTCGGCAGACGCCTTGGCTGCTTTAGCATCCACATCGGACCCCCTAGTAAAGCGAATTATACCTTTAGAGGGAATCGAAAAACCAAGCATCGATATAGCTACCAAAGCTGAAATCGATAGAAAACCGAAAAAGCAAACGGAAGCTAGCTATTCTAAAACAGTAGCAACCCAAGTTCTCACAACATTCTGATCCCAAAAACAAAAATTCGCAATTTAAAAAAACATACCTCCAGGGGGCACAACGGAGACCCCAAACTCGCTTGTCCACAGAGTAAGCACCCGCAGGACTAGAAACTCTCCTAACCTCGGAAACACTTCCGGGGGCACGATCCAGACCGCGGAGAACAACGACGTACCTGAAGATATTCCCCGGAACCCAGACTCCATCGAGCCTAACCCAGGGAATACCCCCGGGGGCACTACCTCCGGCCACAATGACATTCAGGGACCCGGTCCCGAGCAGGAACCTCCTTCATCTCTCCATAACAAAATCATAGGGAGAGAGGACTGGAGAATACCAATCATGCAGTATACCTCGGAGGGCAAGGCCCCCCCAGAAATGGGAAGCTCGAAAGCTCAAAGCATTAAGCGCAAGATACTGCATAATGGAATCTATCCTCTATAAATAAAGCGTGTCGGGACCTTAACTAAGATGTGTCCACGGCCACAATGCTTTCAAACTCATGTAGGAAATGCACGATGTCTCCTATGGAAACCACTCTTGTGGCAGAGCCTTAGCTATCCGAATCAAAAGGCAAGGCTATTTCTGGCCTACCATTGTCGCCGATTTCGAAGTCTACTCATCTTCATGCGACAAATGCCAGAGGCACGCACCATTTATACATCAACCCTCAGAGAAATTATCCTCGATATCCACCCCATACCCGTTCATGAGATGGTACATGGATATCGTAGGACCACTAGTAATGTCAGGAAAAGGAAGGCAGAAGCTACGCTTCCTGTTAGTCCTAACAGAATACTTCACAAAATGGATAGAAGCCGAAGCTTTCCAACAGGTAACTAATGTCGAAACCGAAATACTCGTATGGAGAGACATCATCTGCCACCACGGCGTCCCATACGAAATTGTAACCAATAATGGATCACAGTTCATATCTAACGAGTTCAAAGCATTTTGTGACAAGTGGAAAATTCGTCTCACCATGTCGACACCTCGATACCCTCAAGGAAACGACCAGGCGGAGGCTGCTAATAAATCGGTATTAGCAAACCTCAAGAAACGCCTTGGAATCAGTAAAATTTCTTGGTCCGAAAGATTGCCTGAAGTGCTTTGGGCATGCCGAACCACCCCACGAAGGGCTACGGAAGAAACTCCCTTCTCTTTAGCCTACGGATGGAAGCTGTCGTCCCAGCCGAAACCATCACCGGGAGCCTCCGCCGAGAACTCTGTACGTCTAATCCTGAAGTCAACAATCAGCTCCTATTAGATAACCTCGGTTTAATTGAGGAACGAGGAGACCAAGCCTTGCTCCGCATTCAAAACTACCAACAAGCAATGGCCCGACATTACAATTCCAAAGTCAGGTTCCGACAATTCGTTGTAGATGACCTAGTACTCAGAAACGTTTTCAACCATACCAAAGAGCCGCGCGCTGGGAAGCTAGGAACCAATTGGGAAGGTCCCTACCAGATAATCCACGTGGTATGACCAGGCGTTTACAGGCTCATGAAGGTTTGAACCGGGGTACCCAAAATCCGATCATGGAATGCCATGAATCTCAAGAAATAATATGATTAGGTACCTAAACTATTTGAACTACGTTAGGCTTGATCCCTTGACTGGGTACGTAGGCAACTCCGTTATGAGTGCAGCCCCAACCTCATATTAACATTCTTTTTACTATTAGCTAAAGGGGGCATGTGTTTAAAACACCTAGCCCAAACAGCAATTGTACGAATATTACAACATAATGTTTTCCTCAAAAGTTGTCAATGAAACGATTACATTCAAATATTGTGAGTTTCCGTCAAACAAATCCAGGTCCCTACGAACCTGGACCTAAGGTCTTAAAGTCCTTCCAACAAATCTAGGTCCCAACCAACCTAGACCTAAGGTCTTAAAATCCTTTATACAAATTCAGTTCCCAACGAACCTGAACCTAAGGTCTTAAAATCCTACAAACTAATTCAGGTTTCCACGAACCTAAACCTAAGGTCTTAAAATCCTTAGTAACCTCTAAGGTCTTAAAACCCTTAACAAAACTCAAGGTTTCAAAATCCTTCGAAAACAAATCCAGGTTCCCAAAGAACCTCAATCAAAGGTCTTCAAACCCTTAACCAAATCAAAGGTCTTAAAATCCTAAACAGCTCTAAAGGTCATAAAATCCTTCAAACAAAATTCAGGTTCCCAAAGAACCGCAATCAAAGGTCTTCAAACCCTTAACCAAATCAAAGGTCTTAAAATCTTAAACAGCGCCAAAGGTCTTAAAATCCTTCAAACAAATTTCAGGTTCCCAAAAATCTCAACCTAGGGTCACAAAACCCTTAGCAGCGTTCGAGATCTAAAAGAAATCCCAAGTAAATTCAGCTCCCAGAAACCCATTCTCGGGACCTCTCGCTAAAAGGCTACGGGACCTGTTATCAACAGGCTCCCCGACATTCACCCGAAAGTTTCCTAGACCTCATGTCTAACGACTACGGGACCTGTTACCAACAGAACCTAGAACCCTTTGTTGGGGTCAAAATCGGTACGACGGAATTAATAGCCAAAACTTTCCTCAAGAATACAAAATGAACAGTTTTATAAAACTCGAGAAATCGTTTTATAAAGCTCGAGAATCGTTTTATAAAGCTCGAGAATCGTTTTATAAAACTCGAGAATCGTTTTATAAAACTCGAGAAATCGTTTTATAAAACTCGAGAATCGCTTTATAAAACTCGAGAAATCATTTTATAAAACTCGAGAATCGCTTTATAA
>CAKOAT010252932.1:240565-253358 GCA_932364175.1 Eruca vesicaria subsp. sativa | reverse complement strand
CCTTACGACACGGTCGCTTTCTGAACCACGGCCGAAATGTCTCTCGTTTCGTCTCGATCCGACTTACCGTTCGAGTTTTACGATAAAAACCGTAAAACTTCGTTTTCTCGGAAAGAACTCGAGGAAATCGTATAAAACGGCAACGGTTAAACGAAACACCGAACATTGCCTAAACTATACGATTTATTCGAGATTTCTTTTTGAAATCGTAAAAAACGCGCTTTTAATAAAAAAAACGCTGAGTAAGTCGTAAAAAACGTGTTTTTAATAAAAAGTCGAGTAGGTCGTAAAACTTTGCGATTAACTCGAGAAATTTATTAAAAACGACGTCAGATCAGGAAACGATTCCGTAAAAGTCGGAAAACGGTTTTTATCGCAAAACGGTCCGAAAGGACCTAAAACGCGATAAAACCCATCTCGCGATTTCAAAGGAATCAAACCCGCGGATTTGATAACGTTTTGACGGTTTACTCGCAGAAAGAAAATAAAAGTCAAGTTTAAACATAAAAGGAAGATTTGAAGAGAAATAGAAGATTTCCGCAGAAGAAAAGGAAGGATCGAGAAGAATGGAAAGTTCCCGATTTAAGTCAAATCTGGGCGAAATGGAAAGATCGGNTCAAGTTTAAACATAAAAGGAAGATTTGAAGAGAAATAGAAGATTTCCGCAGAAGAAAAGGAAGGATCGAGAAGAATGGAAAGTTCCCGATTTAAGTCAAATCTGGGCGAAATGGAAAGATCGGATAGCCAAGATGATGAGTATATAAAGAGGAGGTCTAGGGCAGAAGCAGACACACGAAAATTCAGAGCTCTCACCATCAAAACTAGCATTTAGGAATATTTCCGTTTTTTTGTTAGCGAGCTGCGTCTCAATTAGGGTTTTTCTAAGTTCTTACGTTTACGGCTACTCTTCTTGTAACCAGTTCAACGCAGATTCGGAATAAGAACCTTCTTGCTTTCAAATCTCTCTTATTTTCGTTTTTATTCTAAGTATTCTAGTCATCTTAATCTTTGTTGTGCGGTTCTCGCAGATAGCCGGTTCCTCTGGAAACTTAGGGTTTTTCCCGAAGTTTCCTTATTTACGATTTATTTGACAGTAGGGTGAAATCGACTCCCACACCCTTTGGTCAAGGAAGTAAATACTTTTACTTAGACGATTGAGTCTATACTAGGGAATTCATCAAAACATCAACGAAACCCTTAGCAAAAAACTTTGAACCCGGTCAAGATCAAATAAGAATCCTTATGAGTCAAATGACTTAGAGCAGGATCTAAGGCAGAATAAAACGAAACAAAGGTTTAAAAGCCTCCCCAGGCTACTTAAGTTCAAAAGATCTTAACAAAGCAAATGTTTAAAGGCCTCCTCAGGCTAAAAGTCTTAACAAAGATGAAAAGAAAGCCCATTGGGCGGAAGTCTAGAAAACACAAAGGCATAATTTTAAAAGGGAGAAAGAACACCAGATCTTAAGCCTCCATCTCATCAGCACCCTTCTCCACGCCATCATCCTCCTTACCTGGTTCTTTCTGCTTGGCTGGGACTCCATCTCCTATCTCTTTGTCGCTTCCTTCCATAGTTGCCTCGACTGGGGCTGAAGCGAGATCCACCAGACCCAAGTTAGAACCATATTCCCCAGAAAAGGACAGATTAAACATGTTGATCTCGAAGATACCTGAGCTCTCCAAAATCTGAGGCAGAGGTAGCTTGCTCACTGAGAAGTAAGATACATGAGCCTTCTCATACACAGCGGTGGCTTCAGGGATCAAAGAAATTAGTCGCTTGTACTCCTCATCAACACTCTTGATATCATTGGACAGCATCTCCTCGAGAAGGACGGTGTTGGCCTGAAGTTCCTGAGCATAGATTTGAAGGCTAACCTCCTCACGCTTCTTTGAAAACTTCTCTCTAACGGAGGCTAAGATCTTGTTGTACGCTTTGGCTACCTCTTTCTTCCCTATTCAGATGGCTAGTTTAACTTCGGCCTCTTTGTTCCTCTGACTATTTTGCGACGAGGCGATGAGATCTCAGACCTGTTGTTCAGCAATCTTCCGAGCAGCTTCCAGCTCTGATACCCTTCTTCCCTTCACTTGGATATCGATAGTCTGGCTCTCAATTTTCCCGGCTTGAATGTCAGCCTTCGAGCCGAGCCTCTCAACCACCACCTCAAGCTCAGCAACCTTAGCTCTTGATTGATCGAGCTCCTCCTTCGTGGCCTTCACCATCTCGGTCACTTGAGCCAACTCTCCGGCTCTGGGAGCATTGTTAACCGTGTCCTCCAACTTCAATTGGGCTCTGTTGATAGCCCCAGGCAGCTGCATAAAAATTACACGAACCATAAATCAAGGATACCACTAGGAGCAATAAATTGAAGGAAATTGAGGTTCCTTACATGACCCAAGTAGTGAGCAACCTCCAAATACTCTTCCTGATTTGTCAAATTGTTGATCGCAAGAAGAGAACAACCAGTCCTCCTCATATGCCTCATCAATGTAGCCAAACCCCAAGGATCTTCTAGGAAAGAGCCAGGCTTTGAGTGGGTGAAACTCCAACCCACGGCTCCTCCCCCTGGAAGAAGAGGAGGAAGACCTAGACGGTCTGTCCACTTGGTCAACCCGAGACCTCTTAGACCTCGGAGGCTCGACTCCAGAAGGTTCTTTAGTCGCTTGAAGGGTAGCTTCCTTGATCTAAACATTAGGATTTAGAGCGATCTCCTGAACCTTTGGAACGTCGATAGAGACGACATCTTTGCTCGGGTCAGAAGCTCCATCATCGAGAACATCCCTCACTTGGCTGAGGAAAGAACTCCCCTTGTTCTTCTCAGTTCCTCGTGAGGTACTCGCTGCTTTAGCTGGCTTACCTCGAGAACGGTAGGACGGTTGGAGAGGCATCTTGGTTGATTGGGTTCTTTCGGTTTCCGAAGTGCTAGCTTCCGTCGAAATAGACACAATCGAGTTACCTTCAGAAACTAAAACAACAAAATCTGCTTAAAAACCAAAAACAATCCTGAACATACAGTTAATACACTCGAAGAGAAGAGTAAAATGAGCTTACTTTCTAAACCTATGGCGGGATAATTTCCAGAAACGAGGCTCCGTATCACTCAGGGAACCTGGCTGATCCTATACGAGAAATAGTATAAGCTCCCCACGTACAAGGACTCTGCTTCAACTTGCGGCACAGAGCTCTGGTGAGTTTACCAGTAAGCTTATCAGGATCTTCAATATCTCCAAAAAGAATCAAACGGTTAGCAAACCATGCGAAAAGAACAAGCTACCCAAATGTTTCCCTTGGAGTCCTAACCCGAAGCATCAGACCAAGGAACCCTGAGGGTACAACCCTCGGGAACCGTTAGTGGATCGATCTTTCATAACAGTACTTCTTTCTCCAGTCATTGTCACTACTAGAGAATTTGAAAATACCCAACTTGGGTCGCAAGGTAAATAGTAGGTGCCGCTACCACCATCCTTAGAGGCACTCTCTTTAATCGTAAAAAGACTCATCAGGTCACGTAGACCAACGGCAACCCCCTCTTCCTTAGCCCTAGTGAGAAAACCGTTTATCACTCGGATCACTAAGGGGCAGAGTTGACAAAGAGCTAACTGATAGTGATCAAGGAGATCTAGCAAAAGATCAGGAAGCGGGAATCTGAGATGACATTTAGTGATGTACTTCTCATGAATGCAGAACCACCCATCCGGAGCAGTCTCCGGAGTATCATCCGGTTTACAGACCCTGGCCAAGTCCTTATGACCTTGGGCCTGAACCATGAGATTAACTACTTCTTGGCTCCTTAACAAAGAGGGATCGTGGGATCCAAAGGGGACACTCCCGCTGGAGCCATGATTTTTCTTCTATCGCTTGGAGACTCTCAGGGCTATCGACTCTCTAGCCTTCTTGCTCTTTTCATCCTTCTTCATGTTCTCACCAACTTCCTGCTTGACCTTCATAAATCGGACACCAGGAGGAGGGATTTCAGTTTCTCCTGAACCTTCCTTAGCTCGCGTCATGATAACAAATAGAAAAAGAAGCAGAGAGATAGAAAGAAACAGAGAGAAATTTGAGTTGAAAAATCGAAACTTTCGAATTAGAAGGCTCCAGAGATCGTAACGGGAACAGAAACAATCAAAGATAAATATAAAAAAAAAACGAACCGAAGCAAGTTAAGGAAGAAAGTGAACAGTTACCTGGGAAACCGAATCGAGACGTGGGGCGGTGGTGAAAAGTTACAGTTAATGACTACAGCTTTGTATCACGTCATATCTTGAAAATCGGGGACTAAGCTGTTCGAACACTTTAAATCTGAACCGTTGATCTTGCCGAACGAAATCAGAACGATCAGTTTAAGGTCACGCGTATCTTCAAATGATATAAAATAATCGTTATCTCAACAAAGAGATAAGGATCAGGCAGTTTCGGTTTACCTTCCGAGACAAAGTGTCTTCTCTCGAAAGATGGGGGCAACTATTGGGCCCAAATATGGCCCGCTAGCTGAAACTAATGGGGTCGAGCGATAAGAGTTGATAATGGGCCACTATAAGCCCATTAGAAATTAATCTTTGAAAAAGAGTTAAAAAGAAGCCGGAGGCTGTTTGCTAAATAATAAACGTTAACAAAATTGGTCACGGAAGAAAGCTCCACACCTCACTTAGAAATATCTAACAGGAGTAGCTCAAGCTGGATGCGCAGGACCCGGTCAAAAGGAGACTGTTTAGAATCCCATAACTCACGGAGCAAATCTCGGAGGTTGGCTAGGATCGTTCAAGCATGGCTGAGAGCTATTTAAAGGGGAGGAGGTGATGAGAGAAGGGGATCCTCTCTCTGGACTCAATCATTTCAACCATTTTTATACACATTTTAGTTCACAAAACACTCTTGTAATTCTTTGTAATCATCAGAATCATCTTTGTAATCATTCTCACCGAAAACATTCAATACAATTATATTCATTCTACAAAGTTCTAACCGGGATTCAGCCCACTTTATCTTTTCTCCAATCTTAACCTGATCTAAAATTAGGAGGTGATTTTTATCCCTCACAGCTCGGCTCATGGTCAGAAGGCCCAACAAAAGAAAAGATAAGCGAAACTGTCCGATTGTAAGTTGTTTAAATAAAACAAACCTCGTTAGCTTGCTCGGATCCTTTAGCAAACTCCGGAACATAGTCAGGATCACCACCCGGGAAATAAGAGGTTGATGAACCGCCCACGTTTTCCCAAACGCCTTTGCCCGCCTGACTGTCGAGGAAATCCTTGAGAATATTTTCAGGAGAGGTGGTGCGGTCGGATGCATCATCATCAACGGCCAAGTGCTTGTCTTTTCGAGATCTCGACTTGCCCCTCCTCGTCAAAGGCACGTATGGACAAATTCTCCTATGAAAGGATCCTCTTCATAAATCAGAGAATCCGCAGAACGCCGAGATTGAAAATGGGCAACCGCACGGCGTACACGCTGCGGAGAAAAACTTCCCCAACTAACATCCGCTGGAAACGGAGGTAAAGGATTGGTCTCTACAGAAAACAAAAGCAAATAAGTAATAAATAAAGAGAAAAGAAGTAAGTCGTATGCATTCGGATCACATGCCTTTCCGACCCCATATGGTCACGAAAAAGGGAATGCAGTTCTCCTCTACTGATGCACTATTGATACGAATGAAGAAGAAGTTTTTTTTCCAAGAAGAGTAGTTCGACATGCAACCAGTGACAATTTACGCGCGAGGACATAAGTTAATCCTTTACGTCAATTCATCGGGTCTCAGTAAACCCACGAGGTGATCAACGCTAAGGATTACTTCCCGCTAGTAACTCAACGTCAAGAGACCAACAAGTTGTTGCAAGCTGCGTGGGCTCAACTTGCTGATCGACATTCCAAGCCTATGAAGGAATCGAACAACGATCTCCGGAATCGGAAACCACAAATGACATTGCAATAGAAAAACATTGTAGCACGTAAAGAACCCGTCAGGCGCAACTTTATCGCTCTCTCCGGCTAGCGGGAGGCAAAACTCGACTGCCTTTGGAACACGGCAAAATTCCCTAATAGATTCAAGGCCATTGGGACGAGCCGAACTCGGGCATTCGGGAGCTTGATTGGCATCGAACGAAGATGGGACCCAGGTCCCAGGTCCAGCAGAACTCGATTCACCTTCTATCGCCCAATACGCCTCATGGTCTCTTGGGTCGACCGATGGAAACAAGGGCTCCTCTTTCGAAACTACGCTTCGAGGATGCGAGCTCGTTCCTTCTGAGTTGCGGCAATCGGAACTGGTTGAGGAACACGTTCTTCTTTTTAAAAACATGTTTGGCAACTATGAGAGAAAGAGATTCAAAGACAGAAGAAGAGAGAAAACTTCTTGAGTCTTAGATAAGTTATGGAAGAGAATGAGTAAAAAATTTGAAAATTTACTCCATATACTTATAAGGAAAAGTTTTACTATTTACATTTGGACTTTTGGCCATTAAAGTTCCGCCTAATTCTACCAAACTTGCCGAACAAGTTCAAACCGCTCGCAAGAATTCCACGATTCTTACGAGCTGGGGGGCTAACTGTTGGGGTCAAAATCAGTACGACGGAATCAATGGCCAAAACTCTCCACAAAAACGAAAAACTACGTTTTATAAAACTCAATAAGTCGTTTTATAAAACTCAAAAAGTCATTTTACAAAACTCTTTATAAAACTTGAGAAGTCGTTTTATAAAACTCGAGAAGTCGTTTTATAAAACTCGAGAAGACGTTTTATATAACTAAAGGAAATTCCCAAACAAAGGAAATCCGCAGAAAACTTGGAAATGTTTATCTCGGAAGAACGAAAAAAACGCCGATTACACGATCGTCCGAGTTAAGCACAAAACCGCGAAAACTGCATTTGCCGTAAACCGCGAGCTAGTTCGGCCAAACTAGCCCGCCGTACGGCGGGCTAAGTGGCCTCGAGCTAGCTCGCCGTACGGCGAGCTAGTCACATCACGGATATCTCGCCGTACGGCGAGCTAGTCATTCCTCGGATAGCTTGCCGTACGGCGAGCTTAACCGGCCCGGTTTGGCTCGTCATACGTCGAGCTGATTATCCTGAGCCTCGATCTCCCACTTCCTCGATTCAAGGCATACGTCCTTCGCCACGATCATGTTCCAAACCACGGTCGAAATGTCTCTCGTTTTGTCTCGATCTGTCCTATCATTCGAGTTTTACGATAAAAACCGTAAATTCTTGTTTTCTCGAAAGAACTCAAGGAAATCGTATAAAACGGCATAGGTTAAACAAAACATCGAACATTTCCTAAACTATACGATTTACTCAATATTTTTCATGAGAAATCGAAAAAAATGCGTTTTTAATAAAACTTCGAGTGAATCGTAGAAAACGGAAATGATTAACTGAAACATCGAACATTTCCAAACTTTACGCTTAACTCGAGAAACTTATTTAAAAACAGCATCGCATCAGGAAACGATCTCGTATAAATTCGTAAAACGGTTTTACCGTAAAACGGCTAGAAAAGTCCTAAAACGCGATAAAAGCCTATCTTGCCACTTTAACGAAATATAACCCAAAGATACGACGACGTTTGAGGATAAATAGAAGATTTCCACGGGAAAAAAAGGAAAGATAAAGTTAATGGAAGATTCTCGATAAACTCGAATCTTGGCGAAATGGAAGGACCGAACCGCCAAGGAATGGAGTATATAAGCTAGAGGCATAGGACAGAAGCAGAGGACGAGTTTTCAGAGCTTTCACCACCAAAACTTAGCATTTAGGAAACTTTCCGTTTTTGTTATCGAGCTGCGTCTCAACGAGGGTTTTAGTCTTAGATTGCTAGGGTTAGGAATCTCGCCGACGACTCATGCAGCTAAGGCTACTCTTGTTGTATCGTTCTTACGCAAATTCGGAATAAGATCCTTCTTGCTGTCAATCTCGTTTTTCTATACTTTTACTTCGTATTCATCGTTGTCTTGATTGTTCTTGTGCGGTTCCGCAGATAGCCGGGTCCTCTGGGAACTTAGGGTATACTCTAAATTCCCTTATTTACGATATCTTGACAGCTGCCAACTGTGGTTTCCCATACTGCGGGTCATAGTTAAACTCTTGGATCGGCTCGGGCTGTTGATCAGCCAACTTTGTGTCTCCGGATTACATCATCTTGTCGGAATTTTGGTACTGGGCTACGAGCGCAGTATGGCTGTTAGTGCAGATTATCTTGAAGCTATGCTGTTGTTCAAGCCTGTGTGCAATGGTTATTATTATTTATCTCCGAGGGCGACGATGTCGATCATCAAGAAATTTTCCTTGGATAGTCACAATTGGGAGGAGTTTTTCTTCTATGTTCGAATTGATAGTTCCTCGGTAGAGGAGAGCTGCATCCCCATGTTTAGGAATGAATGGGGGAAAAAGGGTATTTAGACTGTACGTTTTTTGGGTAAACTTTTTCAGAAATCTAACTTTGTGTTGGGTTTGTGATAAGGGTTTTTAAGCCTTAGAGCAAATCAATGTAGTAAGGTAAGTAGAGTGTCAATCCAATTCTGAGAACTATGGAACAAAGAGAATGCAAGACATTGCTTAATCTAAATGCAATCAATGAGGGTTTGTTTTATAAGTAACTAGTAACAAGCAATATGTAAACAAGAATAACTAAGCTTTGGTTTCAATGAGATAAAAGAGCATATGGATAAGGGTATTGACTTTGGGGATTAAGTTACTATCTAGGGTGAGGTTTCAAGCAATCATTCATATCCTATAGGTCTAGACACAATTCTAAGCTAGTCCTTGGTCAAGGTAAAAGCTCATTTGCTATCAATCTTTAAACACAAATGGTCATTGGTCTAAATCAATCAAGCAATCATTGAGAACATGTCTACTAACCATCTAAGCCTTCCTAACATGAAGTATCCTTGGTTAAGCAAGCAAAAAGCATTATTACTTTGGTTCAGGCATTTCATCATACACCTTGTGGGCATGAAATGCCTAATGATCTAGTTTAGAAGGATTAGGTCTAATCTAGCATTGCGAATAAGTAATAAGCATAGGACAAGAAGGATCAAACATTAATCACCCTAGATCATCACTTAATCACCCTAATCACCCTAACCCATAAACTCAAAGAGAGTCTACTCACTAATCTTCATGTTTAATCTTAAACCCATGATGGATAGAAGACTAATCATGATTAGTAGAAAAGATAGACTCAAATTACTGAAGAAATAAAGCTTATATTTATCAAGGATTCAACTTTCAATGTGTTTTTGAGAGAAAAGAAGATATCATCCACTTAAGGTCTAATACATATTTATATTAAGCTAAAATCCGTGACACGGCCGCAACCTCCTCTTTGCCGCGCCACTAGCCTGCGATGCACCCATTTTGGCCGCGGCCTTCACATCCTGCCAAATAGCCTGCGAAATCTCCATGTCCAATTCGTCGTAACACCATCGCGGGCATCGATATCCTGCTACGGTTGCCTGCGGCGACGTCGCGGCCATCTATATCCTGCTACGGTTGCCTGCGGCGACGTCGCGGCCATCTTTAGCCTGCTACAGTTGCCTGCTACTGCACTACTCTCACTCCTTTGGACTTTTTGTGATTCTCTAGGCTCCAAATCATCACTAGCCCTACTCCAAACCTAACAAGGACATATGAATGCAATATGGACCTAATGATGCCTAAACCTAAATCTATATGATGATTTATGTACAAAATGAAATGTTAAAACTATGTAAATATGCATCATATCAACTCCCCCAAACTACTCATTTACTTGTCCTCAAGTAATTAATTAAGATCAGAGAGAGAGAGAATGAAAATGGGAGCTCAAAACCAAAGGATACACTTCTTAAACTCAAAACCACATCCTAGACAAACATAACCTATAGCATAAGCAACCTCAATTATTACACTCTATCTTCACAAGGCCTAGCAAGACTCTTTCTTTTAGACAAGTTGTGGATCACCAATCAACAAATCTCTTCAACCAACTCTCACATTCAATTAAGCATAAGCAATAAGGTGAAGTCTTGCAAATCGAAACTTGATCTCAATCATTTGGCTTGGTAAATGAAATGGCTAAATGAGAATAGAGGAGGGGTTTCAATACATTTCTTTTTAGTGGCTTACACTGAAGAATACGAGCTTGATTATTATGCAAAATCTATCTACGAAAAGGAGCAACTTATGCATACATTGCTTGTTCTTGTCAATCTACCCTTTTCCCCGACAACTTCAAACTCTACCATTTTCCTTGGTGTAAATTTCAAACCCATTCATTCCCAAAAACATTAAGATCACTGTCTTATTTCACTCACCCAATGAATTCATTCTCTTTTCTTTTCTTTTGAACCAACTAGGGAATTTTTCTTTCACTTTTTACTTAAGCTCTACTCTTATTTTTCTTATGTCTTCCCCAAAGTCTTTTAGAGACTCTTTTCTTTCTTTCTTTTCTTAGCCTAAGGGGTTTCTTATTTGAAGTTTCTAGAGCTTTTGTTTCTTTTTCTTTTGATCCCTAGTGATTTTCTTTTGTTTTTCTTTCTTTTATTTCATTCTTTTCACTCATCTAACACCCCAAGACCCAAGATAAACTCTTTTGCATCACAATACAAAATTTCCCATCCTAATTGCTAGCTCTCAAGAGGTCCTATATCTAGCCTGAGATAAAGAACAACCAATGTCGCCCCTAATACTCTCAAGTTTTGGCACATGACAAGCTATCAAAAGAGACCTCACACAAGCAAAATGATTTAGGTTTCAAAGAATGCTAAGGTTCTAAAGGTAAGGAGTGCCATTTGGGTTGGAAAGAGATTGGTATGAAGGCTAAGTCCAACCCAAATGTGTATAATCCATGATCAAGCATGCAAGAGTCCATAAGCAAGACTAATTAAGTTCTTTTTAGCTTTTAAATTCATTTTAGAGTTGGTATAAAGAGAATGCCGATCTCACACAAGCAACAAGTTTAAAGAATGAGTTTTCAAGGCTCAAAGCATGCAAGCTTTTTAGGAGATGCTTATGCTACTTGCTATGATCACCTAGGGTGTGATTTTGAGTTCTAAGCATGTGTTTCCTTATTAGGTCAGCTCCAAATGCATCAATGCAATCTAAATGCTTGTTGAAACACTCCTAAACATGCAAATGATTCAACCTAAATGCTTGTTTTTGTTTCTTTTTAGAAATTTTTCAAATTTTTTTTTTAATTTTCTATGCATATATTGTGGGAACCGAAATCCACCTACTATCAATGAATCGTAAAAAAGGAAACTTCGGGAAAACCCTAAGTTTCCAGAGGAACCGGATCTCTGCGAAAGCCAACGACAAGTAACCAAGAACGCGATTAATATGAATAAATTGAAAGATATAAAAAGAAAAACGAGATTGAGAGCAAGAAGGAATCTTATTCCGAATTCGCGTAAGAACGGTTACAACGAGAGTTGCCTTAGCTGCGTGAGCCGTCAGCGAAATTTCTAGTTCTAGCAATCTAAGACTAAAACCCTAGGTGAGACGCAGCTCGATAACGAAAACGGAAAATTGCCTAAATGCTAAGTTTGGTGGTGAAAGCTCTGAAAACTCGTGTCCGTTGCTTCTGCCCTAGACCTCCTATTTATATACTCCTCGCCTTGGCTATCCAATCTTTCCGTTTCGCCCAGATTTGACTAAATCGGGAATTTTCTATTTTTCTCGATCCTTCCTTTTCTTCCGCGGAAATGTTCTATTTTTCTTCAAACCCTCCATTTATCTTCAAACCTTCCATTTATCTTCAAACTGTTATCGAATCTGCGGATTAGATTGCGTTATGATCGCAAGATGGGTTTTTATCACGTTTTAGGCCCTTCCGGGCCGTTTTGCGATAAATCCGTTTTCCGACTTTTTATGGGATCGTTTCCTGATCCAACATAGTTTTTAATAAATTCCTCGAGTTAATCGTAAGGTTTTACGATTTACTCGACTTGTTATTAAAAACACGTTTTTTACGATTTACTCGACGTTTTTTATTAAAAACGCGTTTTTTTTATTTCGACGAGAAATCTCGAATAAATCGTATGTTTTAGGCAATGTTCGGCGTTTCGTTTAACCGTCGCCGTTTTATACGTTTTCTTCAAGTTCTTTGTCGAGAAAGCGAAGTTTTTACGGTTTTTACGGTTTTTATCGTAAAACTCGAATGATAAGTCGGATCAAGATGGAACGGGAGATGTTTCGGCCGTGGTTCAGAATGCGACCGTGTCGAAAGACGTAAGTTTCAAAACGGGAATGCTGGAGAACGAGGCTCGGGACGTCCAGGAAGTTTTTAGTTCGCCCATTGGCGAACTAAGCCGGGCCAGCTTGTGGCGAGAAGGGAGGACGTGTTCTCTATTGCTGCTTTGTGTTCTCGATCTTTCTTTCGCCGCAAATGTTCTTGACATTATTTCGTGACTTACTTGGTTTGATGGAAAATGAGATCAATGCTTTGATGCCTAAAGATTTCGACTCTTATACTTGTTTTATCAAGTTTGAGAAGATCTTTATGACTTCGGCAAATAATCGAGTTTCGCTCTGAAGTTTCACAGAGATTTTCTAACCGCATGATTGCGACGAGAGATGCCGTATATTCCTCGAGATTATTTCCTAGACAGTTTGGATCAGTCTCTAGCACTTAGACGGTTTTTAGATTGTCGTTTGCTTTTGGGATGATTTCGACGAGGCGTTGCATCGTCCGAATATTTTTCCGCTTATTTTAGAAAGCGTTTTCTTGATGCGAGGAAAAATGTTCGGCGAAAGAAGAAAGACGAGTTTCGTTTGAAGGATTTGGATGATCGACAATCCGGGCCGATTAAAGACCATGGTGGAT
>CAKOAT010252932.1:195976-230966 GCA_932364175.1 Eruca vesicaria subsp. sativa | reverse complement strand
TTCATCGATGCTAACTCGTTCGGTTAGGTTCCTAGGGGGACCTCGAATATTTTGTTGCATCTCTCGACCTTCCTGGATCTGTAATTGCTATTGAGGTGATTCTTTGAGGATTCCAAATCCTCCCAAGTAACAGATCCTGGAGATCTTCTGGCTACCTCGTACGGTGGTTATTCCGTCCGGTGTTGGAAATTTCACGCATTGGTGATAAGTGGAAGCTACTGCCTTCATCTTATGGATCCAGGGTCTTCCTAAGATCGCATGAAATGGAGAAGGCCTGTCGATGACCGCAAAATTGGTCATTTTCATGATTCCTCCAGCTATGACTGGGAGCTTGATGGTTCCTAAGGAGGTAACTGTTTCCCTTGAGAAACCTACAAGGTTAGCTTTCTGACCGATAATTTCGTAGTCATCTATTTCCATCCCTTTCAGGGCATTATAGAAGATAAGATCGACCGAGCTTCCAGCGTCAACCATCAGCTTAGGCACCTCGTAACCTGCTATGTTCAGGGTGACGATTAAGGCGTCATCGTGAGGTCTGTCGAGGTCTGACGTCTCGCTCTCCCAGAAAGAGATCTTAGTGTTAGTTTCGGGATTGGGAGGCTTAGATTGAGCTCTAGAAACAGCCTTCCGCACATGGCTCTTGATTGAATTAACTGAGTCTTGACATATATCGGAACCTCCGAGGATATAATCCACTCTCGAGCTAGGGTTCGACTGAGGCGGAGGTTTGCTTAGGAGGGTCTCGATTTGTAGACTCTTCCCTTGGGGAAATTTCCCAAGAATCATGTCAACTCTTTTCTTGGGAGCTGGCGGTCGCGAATCTGTTTCCTTCTCAGGTGATCTTTCACGTTTTGGAGAGGTGTCTCTGGGACCTCTTTTCTGGTAAGGAGGTGGCTTTTTTAGTTCCACGTCCTTTAGTTCCCCAGCTACGAATTTAGCTGCCAACTGTCGTTGGAGGTCCCAGCACTCCTCGGTTGAGTGCCCTTTTCGATCGTGATAAGAGCAGTGTTTGTTCTCATCATAGCCTTTTGTCCAGGGAGTTTTGCTTGTCACAGCAACAGGTTTTTCCTGTTTGACTTCCTCGACAGCTTACGAGTGTTCTCCCTGGGTCTGATGGTTCCGAGAGCTCCCTTTTCTAGAGGATCCTTTTGCTTCCGAGGTTTCACCTTTCGGGTGATTCTAGGATTTCTTATGGATTTTATCCAGTGCAGCTGTTTCCTCTTCCAAGGTAATGTATCTCGACGCTTTGTGAAGAGCATCATCGATAGTTGGAGGAGGGTTAAGTGTTAGCTCGGACCAGAATTCTGATTTGTACCAGAGGCCTCTTCGAAGGGCCTCGATGGCAACTTGATCATTGGGGTTCGAGAGCTTAGTTCTAACTGCTCTGAATTTCTCGATATAGATTCGTAACGAATCTCCCATTCCTTGCCTGATCTTCCAGAGGTCAGCCTCGGAGGCTTGCTTAAGGATATGGGTCGAGTATTGTTTCATGAAGGCGTTAGTGAGCTGGTCGAAGTTATCGATTGAGTTTGGCTCGAGGCTCGAAAACCATTCGAGAGCTGTTCTGACCAGGTTCTCAGCAAAGGTTCTGCAATAACCTGCTTCGCATTCTTCTCTTGTGAAGTGGGCTTTCACTATAGCTAAGCGGAAGGCTCTCAAATGAGCCTTGGGGTCCGAGGTCCCGTCATATTCGGGGATCCTAATTTTTCGGGTATCTCTTATGTAAGAGCTAGCGATTTTGTCTGTGAATGGGGTTCCATGGGTTTCCTCAATCAAGCTCTCGATTTCGGGAGCTGAGCTCGTTGCTTTGTGTACTTGAGCGTTCAGCTTCTGGAGAGCTGCATGAGTTTGCTCCATGTATCGGCGAATAGCCTCAGGTCCTTCTAGGGGAAGGACAGTTGGGTCTTCGCGAGGAATCTGATGAGAAGATTCTTGATGGAGTCGAGCGTCGTCGTTATCCCAAGCGTTAGGTGGGTTAAATCGCTCGTTAGCTCTAGAGCCACCTTGAGGGACGTGACCTGGGGGGTGAGCTGTAGGATCAGCTTCCGTCCTCGGGTTGTCTCGATTAGGGGTCGCGCTCCCATTTTGGTAAGCTGAAGTTGGTGCTCTACCCCTAGGAGGGGGAGACATTCCTTCTCTGGACCTAAAAATATGTGGCGGAGGCGGTAATCGTGTGCTGTGTTCGTGAACCCTATTAGGTGCAGAGCTGGTCGTCGCTATGTTACTTCCCATAGTGCTAGTTATAGGTGGACTAAATATTGGGGTTGTCCCAACGTGGGGTGCCCGGAGAACAGGCTCTTGCCCATTACGAGCAATGCTGTTGGGGGAAAAGTCTAGGTGTCCGCGAGGGAACGTGGGTTCGGTGAGTCGGTCTCGGAAGGCGATTCCCGAGCTTTGACGTTGCGACGGATGAGTTGTCTCGGTTAGAGATCTAGTCACCTCTTCGAACCGTTGCTGCCGGGCATTTAGCTGTTGCAACGTACGCTCATTATCCTGAGCTCTTTCTACCAACTGCACCATCATTCGGCGCATTTCGGATAGCTGAGCTTCCGAATGATGCGGAGCGTGTTGATGTTGAGAGTTTTCAGGGGGCGTAACCCCGGTGTTGTTTCCACTGGAAGACCTTGGGTTAGTTATCCCAGTTTGGTTCGGTTGAGCATTAGCCGGAGGCTGTTGCTCGGATCGGTGATCGGCGGATCTAGGTTCCGGATCCTGAGGGTCCGGGTCTCTCCTGTTCGGTGAGCTGTCGATCTGGATCACGGGATCTGGGATGGATGGCCTCGTTGCCTGATTGGATGGATCCATTCTCAAGTTACGGAGTGAAGGATTCAATTATCTCGTCCCCACAGACGCCGCCAAAATGTGAGGGATAAAACTCACTCTTTAGTTTAGGTTAGGTTTAGATTGGGGAAAAGACAATCGTGGGCTTAATCCTGTTAGAACTTGTGTGAATGAATACGTTTGTTTATATTGATTTTGATAATAAAAAGGGTTTACAAAGATGATCTCGATGATCTAATCGAAAGAACAATGATCGTCAGAAATGGTTACAAACAAGATGTGTCTCAGTCTTAAGGTGTCGAAAAAATTAAAAGAAGATCCCCTTTCTCTTAATTTCTCCCTCCTTTAAATAGCCTCAGGTCACGTTTAACCTCTCCTGATTAGTCTCCGAGATCACCTCCGTAAACTGAGGGATTTGCAACAGCTTCCTTTTGACCGAATCATACGCCTCTATCTTCGTATCCTGGGCTGTTTTATTAGGTTCCTGCGAGAGAAGCTAGACCTCTTCTTCGTGACCTCTTTCTCGTGACCTCTTTCTCGTGACCTCTTTTATCAAAACCCTTGGAAGTAGCTTCCGTCCTTAGGTGAGCTCCACTTTCTCTCGAAACGATAGTTCACGCATAGCCCATTGTTAGGCTTAATTTGATTGATCCATCAATTTCAGCTAACGGGCTACACTTGGGCCCAACAGTATCCTAGGGTTTATTTCGCGAGTAACTTACGGTTTGTTCCGCGAAAAACCTAGGGTGCTTTCCGCGAGTAACCTAGGGTTTTTCCGCGAACAACCTAGGGTTTTGTCGCGAATAACCTAGGGTTTTTCCGCGAACAAACTAGGGTTTTGCCGTGAATAACCTAGAGTTTTTCCGCGAACAAACTAGGGTTTTGCCGTGAATAACCTAGAGTTTTTCCGCAAGTAACCTAGGGTTTATTTCGCGAGTAACCTACGGTTTGTTCCGCGGTTTCTGGGAGGGCAAGTTTTATTTTTCCGAAAAGTTCTCGGAAAACGTCTTTTACTCAAACCGTGAGATATGTTAAACTCGGAAGTAAGAAAAACACTATGGGGTTTCATAGATTTTATCGTCGCCCTTAGTGATCTGAGATAGAAATCATGAGCTCATTTTGTTGCTCTTCTTGTGGCGAAGAGTCGCGATTAGGTTTTCGATTTTGTTGATTACTACAGCGTTTGCGTGAGCGTTGGCTGTACGAGTAGTCGCTCCTGGAGTTGTTTTACCAGCGTCTTTTTGCGAGTTGCGACTTTGTCTTTCATACAGCCAGACATCGTTTTGGTCAAGCGTTTCGCGGCTATGAGTAAGAGTAAACCGACCCCCCCTCCTTCTAGCGCAAAACTGTGGGAACCGAAATCCACCTACTGTCAATAAATCATAAAAAAAGGAAACTTCGGGAAAACCCTAAGTTTCCAGAGGAACCGGATCTCTGCGAAAGCCAACGACAAGTAACCAAAAACGCGATTAATATGAATAAATTGAAAGATATAAAAAGAAAAACGAGATTGAGAGCAAGAAGGATTCTTATTCCGAATTCGCGTAAGAACGGTTACAACGAGAGACTAAAACCCTAGTTGAGACGCAGCTCGATAACGAAAATGGAAAATTGCCTAAATGCTAAGTTTGGTGGTGAAAGCTCTGAAAACTCGTGTCTGTTGCTTCTGCCCTAGACCTCCTATTTATATACTCCTCGCCTTGGCTATCCGATCTTTCCATTTCGCCCAGATTTGACTAAATCGGGAATTTCCCATTTTTCTCGATCGTTCCTTTTCTTCCGCGGAAATCTTCTATTTTTCTTCAAACCTTTCATTTATCTTCAAACTTGACTTTTATTTTCCTCCTGCGAGTAAACCATCAAAACGTTATCGAATCTGCGGGTTAGATTCCGTTAAGATCGCAAGATGGGTTTTTATCGCGTTTTAGGCCCTTCCGGGCCGTTTTACGATAAATCCGTTTTCCGACTTTTAACGAGATCGTTTCCTGATCCGACATCGTTTTTAATGAATTCCTCGCGTTAATCGTAAGGTTTTACTATTTACTCGACTTTTTATTAAAAACACGTTTTTTTACGATTTACTCAACGTTTTTTATTAAAAACGCGTTTTTATGATTTCGACAAGAAATCTCGAATAAATCGTACGTTTTAGGCAATGTTCGGCGTTTCGTTTAACCGTCGCCGTTTTATACGTTTTCTTCGAGTTCTTTGTCGAGAAAGCGAAGTTCTTACAGTTTTTATCGTAAAACGCGAACGATAAGTCGGATCGAGATGGAACGGGAGATGTTTCGGCCGTGGTTCAGAATGCGACCTTGTCGAAAGACTTAAGTTTCAAATCGGGAATGCGGGAGAACGAGGCTCGGGACGTCCAGGAAGTTTTTAGTTCGCCCATTGGCGAACTAAGCCGGGCCAGCTTAGTTCGCCAATGGGCGAACTAGTTGAGCATTTCCTAGTTCGCCAATTGGCGAACTAGTCGAGTGCCTCTTAGTTCGCCAATTGGCGAACTAGTCGAGTGCCTCTTAGTTTGCCCATTGGCGAACTAAGTCGGTTCGGCTTAGTTCGCCCATGGGCGAACTAGTCGTGACTAGTTCGCCTTTTACGGCTTTTTCGGTTTTTTGCGGTTTCGTAAAACGATTCTCGAGTTTTATAAAACGATCTTCGGGTTTTATAAAATGGCTTCTCGAGTTTTATAAAACGATTCTCGAATTTTTATAAAATCATTTCTCAAGTTTTATAAAACGATTCTTGAGTTTTATAAAACGATTCTCGAGTTTTATAAAACGATTCTTGAGTTTTATAAAACAATCTTTGAGTTTTATAAAACGATTCTCGAGTTTTATAAAACGACTTCTCGAGTTTTATAAAACGATCTTTGAGTTTTATAAAATGATTCTCGAGTTTTATAAAACGACTTCTCGAGTTTTATAAAACGATTCTTGAGTGTTATAAAACGATCTTCGAGTTTTATAAAACGATTCTCGAGTTTTATAAAACGATTTCTCAAGTTTTATAAAACGGTTCTTGAGTTTTATAAAACGATCTTCGAGTTTTATAAAACGATTCTCGAGTTTTATAAAACGATTTCTCGAGTTTTATAAAACGATCTTCGGGTTTTATAAAACGGCTTCTCGAGTTTTATAAAACGGCTTTTCGAGTTTTATAAAACGATTCTATCGTTTTATAAAACGATTTCTCGAGTTTTATAAAACGATTTCTCGAGTTTTATAAAACGATCTTCGAGTTATATAAAACGGCTTCTCGAGTTTTATAAAACGGTCTGCGAGTTTTATAAATGACTTTGAGTTTTATAAAACGACTATTCGGGTTTTATAAAACTATTCCTTTTATATTTTCGCGGGGAGTTTTGGCTATTAATTCCGTCGTACCGATTTTGACCCCAACATATATGTATGTGCAATGCAATGCATGAGACTCAAAATCAACAAAGCAAACATGATCAAATTCTTGGTACCTCCCCCAAACTTAAATCACACAGTCTCTGTGTGAGTAAGCGAGAAGGAGATACCGAAATATGATAAAAGAAATGGTATATACAAAGAATGGTTGGAGTGATACCTCAAGAGGGAAGGAGCAGTGTTGTGGCTGTTGGTGTTTGGGCATGACCTTTGGGCATATTGAGGAGACCCCCAAACTTGTTCCTGANTGATAAAAGAAATGGTATATACAAAGAATGGTTGGAGTGATACCTCAAGAGGGAAGGAGCAGTGTTGTGGCTGTTGGTGTTTGGGCATGACCTTTGGGCATATTGAGGAGACCCCCAAACTTGTTCCTGACCTTATTCAACACAAAAGAACAACAATATATACAAAGATAAACATGGGAATTCCTCCCAAGTGAGCTTGCTTAAAGTCTCTTAGCTCTACTACCTTTGTTTACCTATGTAGAAGGAGGATCCTTCCCACCTTCAAGGGTGATGGTGAGGACGTGTGTAAGGAGCTCTTGGAGCTTGAGTGGATCAGCTTGGAATTGAGGAGAGATAATGGCCCTGGCGCTTGAGAATGGCTTCGACCTTCCCTTGCACTTGAACTTATACTCAATGGCTCCATCCTTTAGCTTTAAAGGGTTTAGTGTGAGAGTGTGTGGAATCTTGACAAACTTTGGAGATGGAGAAGCTTTCATCTTCTTCTTGTTTGGAGTAGGCTCAGTAGCTTCACTCACCTCCTCTTTAGTAGCATCTCCCAAGTGCTCTACACAACTCTTCTTTGAGGAATCTTCACCAAGAACTTCTTCCTCCTTAACAACCAATTCATCTTTCAAAATTTTTCCACAATAACCTCCATTCAGCATTGGTGATTTGATTGGATAGGAGACTTCCTTGTTGATATTGTGGAGGACCACCTTCTTGTTTGGGAAATCTATACAAGCTCCCACAGTAGCAAGGAAGGGGGTGCCTAAGAGCAATGACATTCTCCTCTTGCTTGTCATATCAAGAACAGTGAGGTCTATGTGGGATGGTGCAATCTCCAATCTTCAAAGGGAAGTCCTTGATGAGACCAATAGGTGTTGTTGAAGAAGAATCCCCAAACATGAGGGAGGAGATGTTTGGCTCCATGCCTTTGATCTTCAAGCTCTGCACCATCTCCAATGAGATCACATTCACACAAGCTCCACTATCCACAAGAGCATCATCAACTTTGAAATCACCAAGGGAGCAAGGCAATCTGAACTTCCCTTGATCTTCTAGCTTGGGTAGAGATTTTGGTGGAGGTTTAGGATCCAGCAAAGAGGAAGAGATGTCAAGAAGCTCTGTCACCTTTTCTTTGTTGGCGATAATGTATTTTATGAGCACTAGCTGGTCACAAGCCTCTTGCATATTGGAGATCTTAGGGAGATTGATTCCAACATCACTCAATTCCTTCCTAAACTTGGAGATCACCTTCTTTTGAGCTTTGGTGATGATCCTCTTTGGGAAAGGGAGTTTATCATAGGGAGATATCTGAACCTCCTTGTCTTCTTCAAGCTTAAACTCTTTGGATCCTTCAATCCCAACCTTTGTCAACTTCTGGACAGCTTCATTACCAACCAGAACCGCAGCCTTGTGCGAAGCTTGTTTCACAACCTCTGCCTTATCTTTCTGATCCACCTTGGTTGCAACTTTCTCCAAAGCTTGGAGTTTACCACTGTCCACGACCTTAGCCTTAGCCTTCTCCACAATCTGAACATCAGCCGTGTCTACACTCTGGTTCTCATCTTGCACAAATTCAGAGCCATACAATAGTTTTTCAATCTCATCTACCTCTCTCTTATGATCAGTCAAGTCAAACTTACGGGTAGCATTGGAGAGGATAACATTGCAAAGTTCTTTCCCTGGGCGTTGAGAGGTGGAGGTCATAGAAGAGAACTGATTCTCCAAGGCTTTAAACTTGTTGTTAAGCTTACTATAGGCTCCATCAATCTTTGTGTTGAGGTTTCTCAACTCAAATCCAATATGCTTCTCTTGCCTCTGCTGAGCTTCTAAGATGGTTCTCAACATGGCTTCAGTGTCAGCCTCTTTAGTAGGAGAGGGAGAAGGGTTATCTTGGTGTGGATGAGCTTGGTTGTTTTGGTTTGTTTGGTAATTCGGATTGTAGGGAGGCTTTTTGTATTGGTTATTTTGGTAATGGAAGTTTGGTTCCTTCCTATACCAAGATCCATTGGCATTGATGAAGCATACCTCTTGGTTTCCCTCAATACCCTCAACAACATTCAACTCAGGTGTATCCTCTTGAGCACCCACAAGGTTTACCTTCTCTTGCTTGATTGGGAGTGAAAGAAGCAACTCAAGCTTGTCAATCTTTTCTTCAAGAGATTTCAGATCCCTTCTAGTGTCTTCACCACCATCTCTATTGATTCTATCAAACTCATCATNGCAACTCAAGCTTGTCAATCTTTTCTTCAAGAGATTTCAGATCCCTTCTAGTGTCTTCACCACCATCTCTATTGATTCTATCAAACTCATCATTGTAAATTGAGTCACTCTTGGCCATGTTCTCCACAAGCTCTAAAGCTTCAGCTTCAGTTCTTCCCAAGAAGAAACCATTGCTAGCAGTGTCTAGCATGCTCCTATACTTTGGCAAGACTCATCTGTAGAATGTACTAAGCAAGCTCTCCTTACTGAAACCATGATGAGGACACTGAGTGATGAAGCCATTAAACCTCTCCCATGCTTCACCAAAGCCTTCAAGGTTCTTTTGAATGAAACCAGATATCTCATTTCGAAGCTTAGCTGTCCTTGAAGTAGAGAAAAATTTGGTGAGGAAGGCTTTCTTACATTCATCCCAAGTGGTGATAGAGTCTCTTGAAAGGCTCTTCTCCCAATTGTGGGCTTTGTCTCCCAAAGAGAACGGGAACAACCTCAGCTTGAAAGCATCTTCAGAAACACCATTGATCTTTGTTGTCCCACATAGCTTATCAAAGCTATCAAGATGGTCTAGAGGATCTTCAAGGGCAAGACCATGATATTTGTTGCTTTGGATCATGTTGATAAGGCTGGACTTGATCTCATAGTTGGTTTTCTGAACAGCTGGATCTCTAATACCCATCCTACTCCCATGGATGTGAGGCTCATCATAAGCACCAATACTTCTTGGCTGGCGGTTTGGTCTAGGTTGGCAGCTCCTTGGCCAATGCCTTCTTGAGGAAGGACAACCTCCTCTTGAGGTAAGTTGTTGTTTCTTTCCATCTCTAGCCCCAAATCTTCTAGTTGGTCTAGCCTCTCTTCTACTCTTCTTCTTCTTATCAACTCTCTCTCAAGAACTTGGATGTCTTGAGCTTCAGGTAAGAGGTTTGCAGCTCCTCTACTTCTTAGGTTCATACACCTGCAACCAATCAAAGGGATACAAAGAAGAAGAAATCAGTAACTAAAGCAAGTAAATAAGATTTAGCCTCAAGCAATGACTAAATCTCAATGTCAATAAACAACTCAGAAATGGCAACGGCGCCAAATTTGATAAGGGTTTTTAAGCCTTAGAGCAAATCAATGTAGTAAGGTAAGTAGAGTGTNTAAAAGAGCATATGGATAAGGGTATTGACTTTGGGTGATCAAGTTACTATCTAGGGTGAGGTTTCAAGCAATCATTCATATCCTATAGGTCTAGACACAATTCTAAGCTAGTCCTTGGTCAAGGTAAAAGCTCATTTGCTATCAATCTTTAAACACAAATGGTCATTGGTCTAAATCAATCAAGCAATCATTGAGAACATGTCTACTAACCATCTAAGCCTTCCTAACATGAAGTATCCTTGGTTAAGCAAGCAAAAAGCATTATTACTTTGGTTCAGGCATTTCATCATACACCTTGTGAGCATGAAATGCCTAATGATCTAGTTTAGAAGGATTAGGTCTAATCTAGCATTGGGAATAAGTAATAAGCATAGGACAAGAAGGATCAAACATTAATCACCCTAGATCATCACTTAATCACCCTAATCACCCTAACCCATAAACTCAAAGAGAGTCTACTCACTAATCTTCATGTTTAATCTTAAACCCATGATGGATAGAAGACTAATCATGATTAGTAGAAAAGATAGACTCAAATTACTCAAGAAACAAAGCTTGTATTTATCAAGGATTCAACTTTCAATGTGTTTTTGAGGGAAAAGAAGATATCATCCACTTAAGGTCTAATACATATTTATATTAAGCTAAAATCCATTACACGGC
Source organism: Eruca vesicaria subsp. sativa (assembly GCA_932364175.1). NCBI lineage: Eukaryota > Viridiplantae > Streptophyta > Magnoliopsida > Brassicales > Brassicaceae > Eruca > Eruca vesicaria. Next base: position 220,519 of record CAKOAT010252932.1, on the reverse strand, counting down.
CGCAACCTCCTCTTGGCCGCGCCACTAGCCTGCGATGCACCCATTTTGGCCGCGGCCTTCACATCCTGTGAAATAGCCTGCGAAATCTCCCTGTCCAATTCGTCGTAACACCATCGCGAGCATCGATATCCTTCTACGGTTGCCTGCGGCGACGTCACGGCCATCTATATCCTGCTACGGTTGCCTGCGGCGACGTCGCGGCCATCTTTAGCCTGCTACAGTTGCCTGCTACAGTTGCCTGCTACTGCACTACTCTCACTCCTTTGGACTTTTTGTGATTCTTTAGGCTCCAAATCATCATTAGCACTACTCCAAACCTAATAAGGACATATGAATGCAATATGGACCTAAAGATGCCTAAACCTAAATCTATATGATGATTTATGTACAAAATGAAATGTTAAAAACTATGTAAATATGCATCATATCAGTTTGTGTTTTGCAGCAGCCGATCTTGATACTCCGGAAGCCAAAGATCTCGAATAGGTCAAGAGACTTCTCCTTGGTTGTCCGTTTTATTGGGGAACACTTTTCTTCAGAGAGATTCCGTTGCGCCGTTGCCTTCCACCTTTCTCTTTTTCAGCAGAGCGAGCCCGTTGATGTCGAGTCGGAGCAAGGAATGGACAATGTTCCAAGGGAGAGGTCAAGATCTCCGTAGGATAAAGGTGCTCCAGTCGACATGAGACAGTGGTTCGATGGCTTTCAAGAGGTCAAACCAGCGACGATGCAGAAATCGATATCCTGGATTACATCGATTTCTCGGTTTCTTCGTCTGATGTTGGACCAGCCGAGACGCTGTTTGCGAAAGCATCGAGGCTCGTCAACAAGGTTTGTTACCCTTTGCCGATTCCTGCGATTACTCTGCGTGTGATCAGATTATAATAGAAATGTTTCTTCTATTTGTAGGGTCTTCGTTTTATGAATGAGGCAGTGAATGGGAGTAACGCGGAGATTCGTAGGGCCAAGTCTAGAGCTGAGGCGGCGGAAAAAGAGGCTACTCATTTAAAAGCGGAGATCGACACTAACTCCTTTCGCAATCAAGAGTGGGCAAAAAGGGAAGTTCCCGCAGAAGGGAGGAGCACGAGGCCAATTCTCGACCTGTTACGGAGCTTTCCGAAAAACAAGTTCTTCGTGCTCGCAGAGAGGGAAGTAGAGCAGTCGCTGAGGAGATGAAAGTTTGCCGTGAACAATTTACGACCCAATATTTGGGAAGTTAAGACGCGCAAAGGAAAAACGGCGACTATCGTGAGTGTCGAGGTGTGGTTGGCAGGTTACACCTTACTCAACTCGCGGGCTACTCGTATGAGAAAGAGTATGCCAAGAAAAAGGCGCACTTGGATAGGAAGGAGAAGAAGGAGTCTGAACTTTTTGACATTGAGACGTGTATGTTGGCGCAGTGGGATCCCATTGTTGTGTCGCCAGACTCAATTGAGGTTAGCACGGAAATCCCGGATGAAGGTGACGAGGTTGATCAGCCGGGGGCTCATGCGAATGCTGGCCAATACTCAGCGTCTAGGTTTTATGGGTTTCATGATTGATGTTTTTTTCATTTGTTGTAGTGTAATCGTACGTAGTATTTTTATCGGGACTGGCCGTTGGAGGTTTTTAATCCCCGCCGCTAGGCGGTGTGTATTGGAATATGTCTATATCAGTGAAATTTTTCTTTAAGTGTAGAGGGAAGAATACGAGTTGTCGTCTCGTATCTTACTCTTTGCGTAGATCGTTCTATTCTTTTGCTTGCATCATAATGTTTCAATTTTTTGCGAGCGCTTAGATGTGGACGAAAAGACATGCCTTTAGGATCTCAATTCATGCCTTGAGACATTAGAGACCAGTGTGCTGGGTTTAGGGCAAGACCTAGGTTTACTTTTGGTTTTAAGGCTATGCGATGATTAGACGGATTTCGTTTTGCTTGTTGCAATTTTAACCTGATTTTTTACCGATTTAAAGTCTGCGATAGGTTCTCCGCTTATACGAATTGTATGGTCCAAATCGAGCATCCCCGAAGGTGCTGACCAAAATTTTGGATTTCGTTTATAGCGTGCTATTTTATTCTAGTCGGATGTATAAGGACCAGTGGGTCGTATGCATTTGTTTAAGACGGCAGATGTACTATGCGGGGCCAATCGACAAGCGTTTGTGATTTTATAGTTGCGGATGGACTTGTGAAATTTTTTCTAAGACTTTAGGCAACATCTCGTCGATTCTTTTCGAAACATTCATATTGATCTGATGTATAAGTTTTTGGTCGAAATCGACCAAGTTTTTTTTTTATAACCCACTGCAGAAATAATTTCCGAAAGTGTTCGGAATTAGAGTTTTTTTTTGTATTATGTTTTTTGATTAAGGAGAGATTTTGCGATGTTCTAACTTTGTCTTTATTGAGATGTTTCGAACATCTTGAATACAAAGCGAATATATTTTGTTTTAAAAAATACGGGACTGTACAAATACTCGTATACACACCCACTCCCCCCCACCCCCGTTTTAGAGAGAGGGATAGCTGAACTCGTCTTTAGGCGAGCTGCCTACGTATCCCTTTCGGCAATCAATCCATCTCGTAGTTTTGGTTGTTGGTGCGAGTATGTTTACTCGGCTACTGTAGACACGTCGATCGCTTTAGTCGCTGGATCGATGTCTTTTTCCGGGTTTTTCTCCTCCGGTTGGGTAGAAGCGATGGGTTTGGATGCTTGTTGCTTCTCGACCCTTGCAATTCCGGGTCGTTTTCCGCAGTTGGCGGTGATGATTTCACCCGTTTCGGTTTCATGATGGAGATCCTGACTGTCTCTGGCATCCCCAAATTGCTGCGATTCCCGTAAGAGTCGGGGACTTGATGCCTAAGTGGTATGTCGACGGGACTGCCTTCATGGAGTTTATCCAAGGAGTGTCCATGATTACGTTGTAGATGGCTGGTCGATCGACGACTGGGAAAGTAACGATTTTGGTCATCTATTTTGCGGGTACCGGGAGTCGGATTGATCCTAGAGTCATAGCCGTTTTTCCGGAGAAACTGGTCAACGGCTTTGGAATAGGTTTGATCTCCGTTAATCTGATTCCCATTCGTCTCAAAGTGTCGCGGAAGATCACGTTGACGGTGCTTCCGGTATCAACGAGTACTCGAGCGACCTCTAAATTGCTTATGACTAGGTCGAAGGCGAGAGGGTCAGGGTGCGGGTGGTCGATGCCGGAAGTTTTGGTTTCTTTGAAGGCAATTATACCTCTTGGAGCATCATCCGACGGTATTGGCCAGGTTGAACCCGTCTCGGCTTTCTGTCGTTAGGACTTGATGGACGAGGTGGTATCGCAGTAGTATTGCGATTCGCCGATGATCATATTGACCCTTCGGCGGTTAGCATCGTTCCCTCTCTCATCTTATCTTCATCCGTGTTTCTCGCCCGTTTGGTTCCCTTGAGGCAAATTGTCTGTCTGCGAGTTCCTATCGGTTTTAGGGGGCGATCTGAATCGCGGATGAGGTCCTTTATGCTGGATACTACGGAGAGTTCTCCCGCAAGCATTTTTTTCGGCCAGCCTTGCCCCAAGAACTTTACAGTTTACGGTTGAATGGCCGCGGGTCTGGTGGAAATTGCAGAAGGCGTTCTCGTTTTAACTCGAGTACCTGGTCAACGTGTTCCCCATAGTTCTCCCTTGCTCCGATCCAGAGTTGATGGCGTAGTTATGTGCCCCCTGAAGATCATGTCTCTCTTGATGGACGTACTTGTGGTTAAGAGGGTCTTTCTTTTTTAGCTTTTGCTCAGACGCGGCGTCTTTTGCAGACGTCTTTGTCGGTTTATGCTGTTCCACCAGGATCTTAGTTTCCTCTTCGATGACAATGAAATCGGTAGATTTGTGGAGCGCGTCCTGGATCGTATGTAGTTTCTCGAGAGGTATCCACTTTCTGAACTTCGATTTGAACCAGAGCGACCTCCTTAGCGCGTCGATGGCTGCTCTGTCGCTTATTCCACTAATCCTAGCCATAATGAGTTTGAACTTACTCATGAAGTCGCGGAGAGGTTCATTTTTATTTTGGGATAGACTCCAGAGGTCGGCATTAGAAGTCTCTCGGTTTATGAACATCGAGTACTGCTTCAGAAATGCCGAGGCAAACTGGCGAAAACTCCCAATCGAATTCCTCTTAAGTCGAGCGAACCATTCGACCGCTACCCTTTCTAGGTTTTTGATGAAGAGACGGCAGTAACCTGCGTTCTTCTCACTTTCCTTGAGCTTAGCTCGACCCATAGTGATCTTAAAGGCCTGTAGGTGCGCTTTGGGATCGGTCGTGCCATTGTAAGTTGGAACTTTGAGCTTTCCGGGATCTGGCAGCTTGATCTCGGTGATACAAGCCGTAAAAGGCGTTTTCCGAGATTCGTTATATCTCGGGCACGGCACTAGTAGCATGGTGAATTTGAGACTTCACTGCTTTTACCGCTGCGGCCATTTTAGTGATATAATCGTGGAGATCGCGAATCTTAGTTGGGTCGCCAGCAGTTTTCCGACCGCGTCGGCGTTTTCTGCAAGTAACCTGAGATCTTTCCTCGGCCGTTTCTGCGTGTTCCATGCAATGGAGCTCCTCCTCGTCATCGGTGGGAGAGTGTATGAGAGAAGATTCGGGCTGAGGACTGCGATGTTTCATCCTTCTTGGACGAACGTCAGCGTCTTCCCCCGACGGATCGGATTGGTCATTTTTTTCCAGATTAACCCTTTTGACACCGTCGTCCTCCGCCTTCTGTTCGCGAGAAGGAGATTTTTCCGAGTCCTTTTGTGTCGCGTCAGTGTTATCTATTTCGGAGGTTTGCCCCGGTTGGTTACACTGCTTGGTTGTGGGACATTCCATAGGAGTCGCGAAATCGAGTCTTCTTCCGCGGATTCTTGTGGTTCCGCGGGGGCGGATAGCTTTGGTGTTTGCTTTTAGGGTTTCGACCTGTTTCGTGAGAGATCCGATTAGCTTAGCCTGCTTGTAGCGTTCAGCGACGCAGAGTACTTCCTTCAGCGACGCAGCGTTAGCCGCACTGTTAACTGTGGTCGCGTCTGGAGTTAGAGTTTCAACATTTTTTGTTTTCATGGGTTGGTTGTTCCTCTATCATCGTAATTGATCGGACGTAATGTGGTCTGAGAGTTAGATAGATCTGTAACCCCCCCCCCTTCTTTTAGCGCCAAACTGTGGAAACCGGAATTCACAACGTCGATTTCCATAAATAAAGGAACTTTGGGAAAACCCTAATTTCCCAGAGGTCCCGGATATCTGCTTAACCACACGCAAGCAATCAGTATAACAAAGAGAGTAAAATAATATAATAATCGAAAAGAGAGCAAAGAGGTTTCTTATTCCGATTTTGCGTAAGAATGGTACAACGAGGTAAAAGCTTTGGCCACAAGAACTGACGGCGAGTTTCCTAGTTCTAGCTACATAAGACTAAAACCCTAGTTGAGACGCAGCTTGATAACAAAAACGGAAAATTGCCTAAATGCTCTAAGTGCTATGTTTTTCTGTGAGATGAGAGCTATGAGAATATGACTCTCTCTTGTTCTTGTCCTCGACCTTCTGCTTATATACTACTTCTCTATGCGGGTTGGTCTTTCCTTTTTCGCCCGATTTGCGCTAATTGGAAATCTTCCATTTTTCTCGATCTTTCCATTTTTTCTTCAGAAAACTTCTATTTTATCTTCAAACTTAACATTTTCCCATTCCTGCGAATATTGATTAAGCCGTCATCATATCTTTGGGCTGGATCTTGTCTAAAATCGTGAGTGGGATTTTATCGCATCTTAGGACTTTCTGAGCCATTTTACGATTAGCCGTTTTACGAATTTAGATGAGATCGTTTCCTGATACGATGCCGTTTTTATAAAACAGCTCGTGTTCTTCGTATAGTTTGGAAATGTTCGGTGTTTTGTTTAACCATTGCCGTTTTATAAGATTTACTCGAGGTTTTCTGAGATAACAAGTCTTTAGCGGTTTTTAATAAAATATCTCGAGTTAATCATATAGTTTGGCAATTCTCGGAGTTTTGTTTATTTGTTGCCATTTTATACGATTTACTCAAGGTTTTATAGAAAACAAACATTTTACGGTTTTTATCTTAAAACTCTAACGGTAAGACGGATCGAGATGAAACGAGGGATGTTCCGATCACGGTTCAGAGTACGATTGAGCCGAGGGGCAAGAATGGTTTTGTTCAGCTTGCCAACAGGCGAACTGGACTGGTTGGTTCAGCTCGCCAACAGGCGAGCTGGTCAGGGATGGCCGGCTCGCCTGTTGGCGAGCTCGAATGGACGGTTCAAATCGCCAACAGGCGAGCTGGACTGGACGGTTCAGCTCCCCAATAAGCGAGCTGGTAAGGGATGGCCAGATCGCCTGTTGGCGAGGTAGACTGGTCGGTTCAGCTCACCAATAGGCGAGCTGGCCGGTTGTTTGGTTGCGATAGTTTCTCGTTTCCTCGACCCAAGATCCTCTCGGAGAAATAATCATAGACGTTGATCTTGAGGTTACCGTTTTCGACTTTTATAACAGCTTTACCTTTTCAGGGAGTTTGGACGTTACTGCCGTGTTTTGCTAATTTGGTGAATTCGGAGAATCGCAGATTGTTTCCTTCGGTTTTCTGATAATTTCCAAGATGATGATTGTTAAGTTTACGGAATTCCTTTTTTTGGAAAGTCCTTAGATTTCTTCTCGAAGCTTTTTCCTATTTCTAAATCTTATTCTTCACTTTGCAGAAAGTTTTGGTCGTTGATTCTATTGTAACCGATTTTGACCCCATCATGATTCTTCTCCCATCCAATACAACTCCAGACTTGTAACTCAGAAAAGACTAGAAATGACTCGATAAAGACTCAAAAACACTCTAGAAAACATTGTTAGGATGTGCTAAAAATACCATATATAAAAAGATGATCCCCTCGGAACGGCACCAAAACTGGATACACTAAAATTGTGTCATTTCAGCTGCAAGCAAACAATGTAAATGTAGTATTTGAGATTCAAATCCAGAGAACCAGACTACACTTTATCTTTATGGGAACAATATCAAGCTAAAACAACCAATGAAATTATACTAAAATAGAATGTGAAAAGAAAGTAAAATATTTTATTGGGGTTTTCAGATGATTAAAAATGCTAGCCTTGGGTGGTTTTATTGAATGTTAAACACTTGTGAGCCGAACAATTATTCAGTTTCAGTTAAGAGCTAGTCTAGAACTCGGAACATGCAAACTAGTTCAACCCACTCTAGTGGTGTTTTACCTTTTATCAATCAATCTTAGCACCTAGACTCTTGTTTGGAAATAGACATGATGAAAAACATTTAGATCAAGTCCGAGTTTTTCACAATTGGCTTTAATATCTACTTTCACTGATTAGTGATGACATGCTCATTCATACAATTTCTAGCAACCTATTACACTGTTAGTGAACAGATTCAGCCTAAGATAAAAAACTAAGTGATCAGTTTAGAATAAGCATTAAGTGCTGCGATTAATGAAGATAATCAAAGTACCAACCTATTTATATTTAGCTCACGGATCTAACACCCTAGACTAAGTAAGCCGACTACTCAGCCATAGAACAAAAGAACACAGATCCATAGATATGAAACATGAAAGAGAAATAGGGTTCAGGGGATTCTTCCCTAAATCGAGAGAGATATGGAGGCTACTGGCGACTGTTAGAGAGATATGGGATGATTAGGACAAATTCCGAAATAATATAGGTTCCCTTAAAAATTATCTGCCACAGGAACATGCACTCAGGTGGCTCCTCTAGGCTACTCTGCATGATCTCAAACCTGCTTCTCATCACATGCGTTAGTCTAATATCTTGCTTATTTCATAGTTTTAATCATCCTTTTTATGTTCATTTCAATCACTTTAGCTGCATTTAAAGTCCCTTTAGGTGCATAGCATATGCATGTGTGGTATTTCAGGTATGGAGAAGCTTAGGTCGGAGATTAGAGGGTTTAGTCAAAAGAAATGAAACTCACCAAGAAGTTTGAGGTGAACTCACACGGCCATGTAACGCGGGCCAGCACCAGACCGTGTTTTTCGTCCCGAGATCCTCGACCACACCACGCGGGCACATCACGCGGCCAGCCTTCGTCCGCGCCTTCTCACGAGTCATCCACCGCGGATGGCACACGGGGGCAAAGTCAGGCGCGGATCTGAGCCCGAGAGATCAAGATGGGGAGCATCAGGCCGCGAACCATGGACGCGGGTAGGGCCAGGCAGCGGTTGACTCCGAGATTAAGTTTCCCATATGTTTCTTGGGTCAAACCCGGGTTTGTCGGGCCGACCCGGTTTAAGTTTTAAGCTACTATAAATACAATCTAGACCTAATCTTTAGGATTATTTAGAACACATTGAAACCTTAAAGAAAGATTGAATCTTTAGTTTCTTTTCTTCTTATTTCCTTGTGATTGTTTGATTAAACTTGCTTCTCAACATGATTTCTCTTAAATCAACCATGGGTTTAAGGTTAATCATGAAGATAAGTGAGTAGACTCCTTTTGGATTCATGGGCTAGAGTGATTAAGGGTGATTAGAGAAGATCTAGGATGTTTAGTGTTAGATTTACTTGTTTCCTTGATTGTTGAGGGTTCTCAATGCCATTTTAGTCTTGATCATACTAAAATGAATATCTAGACATTTCCTGCCCACAAGGTGTATGATGAAATGTTTGAACCAACTCTTCAATGCTTTTAACTTGCTTTACCTAAGAGATGAGTTGCTAAAGAAGTTAAGATTGCCATTAGACTTGTTCTCCATGTTTTCTTTAGTAATATTCAACTTAAGATATTAGATGCTTGAGTTTCTTTAGTAAAAGAACATTCATCTAGAGATAGAGCTTGTTTAGGATTGTGTCTAGGCATAAGGAAAGTGTATGATTGCTAGCTTGCCATCTTTAGATTGGATCTACATCACTCAAGATCAAATTTCTAGTCCCATGAGTCCTCTTGCTTCATTTTGAGAAAGAAAGATCATCCATTTATTGCATTTTAGTAGTATTCTAGTTCAATATCATCTAATTTATTGGTTGAACTTAGATTGAGCATGGTCTTGCATTCCCTTTGCTTTAGGATCACTTAGAACTGGTTCGACATCTCTTATACTACATCATTTGATTAGGAGCCTTAAAAAAGTCCTATTATCATAGTCTAGGTGAAAACAGGCCTTTTATGTGTTTAGGTGGAGCTAATCAGTGTTTAGGGATTACTTTTTTTTGTAGAGGATGCATGCTATGGCACAAAATTGCAAGAGAGGATAGATCCATTGATGTCCACAGCATCTATTCGTTTTTTCTACTCAGAACAATCGCTCTGATCATTTGCATGTTCTTCGTTCTTTCAGCTTGATAACCACTATTTTCTCAACCTTCCCAGTGGCTCATGTTTCTTTGAATTCTTCCTCTCTTCCATCACCTTTTTCTCATTTTTAATCATGAAATAATACAAAGGTGATGTGATGAAGAATGAGGTAATGCATGTTGGTTCTGATGTGTTACTGGTGGTCCTCATTACACAACTATATATCTTGGCTTTCCACCCCCGTTCTTGTGATGGGACTCCAGTTACGGAGCAATTGCTCCCTTAATCTCGAATGCTCTCATTCGGGAGCAATTTTCTGCTGCAGTAACAAGTAAGAGGCTGTGTCGATCATTTCCTCTTCGGCCCTTTTACACAGATCTGCACATAAGATACTGAAAAGTAAATGCATGAGGGTGGAATAAAGGCTAAGGAGTTCAAGGTGGGTACTAGCTAAAATTGACGTAGCCACTCAAGATCAACAAGATGGATAGAAAGAATAAAAAGTCCTGAGTGTGATCTCGTTACCCTAATATAACGCCCATGACAAGAAGTATTTCAGTCAAGATTAAGTTCAGTTAAATTGAATTAATTCTTTCCAGAGTAACCTCGACAAACCGAAAGCTTTTGCAGAACAAAATGAGATAATGTTAGATGTATTCCAGGTCCACATGTGTGTCTTTTTCTCTGCTGAGGTCACTTAATAAGATAACTAAAGCACAAGGTGGTTAATAAACATCACAAAATAAGGTTCTAATTCCCACAAAATTTTGACTGACTCAATCCAAAAAACTTATTGGATAAAAACATGAAAATGACTCAAGACTAACTCCAAAAATAAATCCACAGGAAATAAACTAGTTAGTAAACAACATAGACCCTCCTCCAAACTTACTTCACAACGTCTCAGTGTTAAAATAAATCAGAGACAAGGTGAAATGAAACACACAATAAAAAATATTCTGGCCGAGACATGTTGGGGTCAAAAAGGTCACGACGGAATTAACATCTGAAAATCCTCGGAAATAATGTTTCCGAAAAGATAGTTAAAAAGAAAATTAACTTTCGTAAAAATTACAAACACGAAATTTTTCAAGAACGTATTCACAAAAACTAAGTAAACAAAAACATCGAAGTACCAAGCCACTTGACGATCATCGAACAGATATCCCAACTCAGCCACTTGACATTTGTCGAGTGGTCTGATTGAAGAACCACTCGACGATCGTCGAGTCGATGATCTAACCAAACCACTCGACGATCGTCAAGTGGCTGGTCTAACAAAACCACTCAACGATCTTCGAGACGTCCGTTTATCGAACCACTCGACGATTGTCGAGTGGTCGGCTCAAACTGAGCCACTCAACGATTGTCGAGTTTGGCCTAACCGAGCCCACTCGACGATCCTCGAGTGGACCATTTTGGAACATCAATCAAACCCTAAACTCTCGGTATAACACCGATTCATGTCTTCTCGTCAAAACCTCGATACAAAATCTTATGAACTACGGCTATACTGACCCTCTTTCAAATCCTGAATACGGTTATCGTCAAGACTATATGATAAAAATTAAAATAACACGTTTAAAATGTTAGTAAACGTTATAAGTCCAAAGGACGGTCCGAAGAGGTCTAAAACGAGACTAAGAACCCACTTACGATTTTTATTCAACAAAAGCATGTCAGCATTACGAAAATTTACATTTTATCCGCAAAAGAGGATAAATTTTAAATTTCCAAAGATAAATGTCAAGTTTCCGCAAATAATTATGAAGATCAAGAAAAGTGGAATATTTCAAAAGGATGCTTAAGTCGGCCAAAGGGTACTTTGGGAAAGCTTAAACCGGCCTTGGAGGGAGTATATAAGGAGTACTAGGCGAGAGGCAGAAGGAGAACTTTTTCAGAAGAAACTTAGTACTTAGAGCATTTAGGAAACTTTCCGTTCTTGTTATTTCGAGCTTCGACTCAACTAGGTTTTGCAGTCTTAGGTTGTCAGAACTAGGAATATCGCTGACAGTTCTTGTGGCCAAGGCTTCTACCTTGTTGTAACGCTCAAACAGGGATTCAGAATAAGACTCCTTTTCCTCTTTTTACGATTTCTTATTTTGTTTTCTTGTTTTTTTTGTATGCTGATTGCTTTGCGTGTGGTTTAGCAGAAATCCGGGACCTCTGGAAAATTAGGCTTTTCCTATCCATATTTAAATGGAAATCGACGGTGTGAATTTCGATTCCCACAGTTTGGCGCTAGAAGGAGGGGGATGTTATGGATCAATCTAACTCACAGCCACAACACACTCGATCAGATATGAAGAATGATGACGGAAATGTGTTGCAGACTCCCATAAACGAAGGAGGAAACACCAATCTCAACACTCCAGCAGCAGATGTCACCGCGGCTAACGCATCAGCCAACGCCCAGACCTTGAAGGAGTTTAACAGCCCCTGTCGAGAATCAAAACTCGTAAAACCCTCCATCTCCCGAAAAGGAAGTGGAAGGTAACGAATGCAAACACATAGACTTGGATCCCATCGACTATTTTGATGATTCAAATTAAGACGTTGGTGTGCATCCAAAGAGAAAACGGAGCCGAGCGGCTCGCGAAGACTCCCCGTTCAGTAAACCCATGACCGAAAAAGAAGAGAACATCTTCAGGGTTGAACAAGAGAAGCTAGCAGAGAAGTAGGCTGCAATAACTCGCAGCAAACGCCGAAGGTTGGAAAACTAATGTGAAGAGTCCCAAAATCCGTGACCTCCACGATTACATAAAAAATACTGCCGCATAGGTAAGGGCAGTCAAATCAGAGATCCATCACGCTACCAGCGCTGCTACAAAAATCGACAGATTATTCGAGCAAGCGGGGAATACGCCTTTCACAACTTCCATCACGAAAACAAGGTTTTCCGATCATGGAAAGATCAAAGTGCCAACATACAACGGAACGAGTAATCCGAAAGCGCATCTGCAAGCTTTCCAGATCACAATGGGCAGAGCAAGACTCCAAGAAAGCGAGAGAGACGCAGGCCACTTCCGTCTCTTCGTCAAAAATCTTGAAAGAGCGGCTCTCGAGTGGTTCTCCCGTCTTAGGCGAAACTCCATCGCGAGTTTCCGCCAACTGGCGTTGGATTCTTAAAACAATATTCTATGTTCATAGATAGATAAACCTCCGATGTCGACTTATGGAGCCTTTCCCAAAGAGAAGACAAACCTCTCCGCGACTTCATAAGCAGGTTCAAGCTGGTCATGTCCAGGGTCAGCGGCATAAGCGACAAAATGGCCATCGACAAAACACTCTGGTACAAGTCAAAATTCAGAAAGTGGATAACTCTCGACAAACCGAGCACGATCCAGAATGCTCTCCATAAGGCAACAACCTACATTATGATCGAAGAAGAGACAAGAGTCCTGTCACAACAGCACAAGCCAGCGAAATCGTCATCAAGAGACGCAGACCAAAGGCCAAAGAAGAAGAACTCTCGTAACGACAAATGTCTCCATCACGAGGGGGAAGAACTCCAGGGAGCTCATAACTACGCAATCAACTCGGACCAGGGTAAGACTTCGGGCAATACATGGACCCAAAATCCTTACTAATACGAGAACACTTATTGCGATTTTCATCAGACACGTGGACACTCCACGATAAACTTCAAAGTCCTTGAGCAAGGTTGGCCGCAAAGCTACTCTCTGGGGAACTCTCCACAATCATTGGCGTCAAGGACCTCATCCGCGAGGCTGATCATCCCCTGAGAACCGAAAAAGAATCTCCCCCAGAAGCTTCTCCTCGGAGAAATCAATCTAGAGATAAACACGGAGGAAGGCAAGACGACAAAGGTAACGACAACAATCACCGCAAGGTAAAATCCATGCTATTCTTACAGATGATAGACTCCTACAACCCATCAACAAGACGAAGTCCACGAAATCGATCGACACGGTTGTTGATCTACTATGGTTTTGACCCACTTTTAACCATGGTATTGAGATGATTTTACAATATATATATATATATTTTGGAGTCTATTAGGTATGTTTTCAGGTTCAGGAGCATTTTGGAGTAAAGTGATGATAATGTACTTCTGTAGTTAATAGATATGAGATGTGGCTTGCAACAAAGTAGAGGTGATGATCTTAAGTTAAGATTTGATTGAGTCCCTGCTGTTTTTCTAAAACTTCTTCCAAAGACTAACTATTGTATTTGCTTGAGGACAAGCAAAAGGTTAAGTCTGGGGGAGTTGATCTACCATGGTTTTGACCCACTTTTAACCATGGTACTGAGATGATTTTAGAATATAAATATATATATATATATATGTTTTGGAGTCTATTAGGTATGTTTTCATGTTCAGGAACATTTTGGAGTAAAGTGATGATTTAGGTGCCCTTACGGAGCTTAAAGGAGAGTTTTCCCGAGATGACTATGAAGATCAGACTACAAGGCCGATATCCAGAGATACATATCGATCGATACACATCATGTGTAATCGATCGATGACGCTTCCGTAGAAGATGACAAATCGAGATACTACATTGCTCGATGTACGCCTTGTACCATCGATCGATATCGAGCGTGAAGAATAAGTTTGACTCAGCCGACTTGAAGTGCAAGTTCTCTCAATATTACAAGATTACCCCTGACGAATTTTTAACCTAATGGAACTATATTTATAGTTATGCCTATGTGTTTTGGCTAGACATGCTTTTACATGCTTTCTACATGTTTTGCTTTTGAATGCTTTTTATGCTTTTAGAAGTTCTTTTTACTTTTAGTGCTTTCATTAATAAAAGTATTATTTTCATCTTATTCTCATTTTCATCATAAGGTTATAGAGTTCTACATTTAGAAGAAGACACAAAGAGATTTGTTGTTCAAAGGAACCAAGTGTTCAATCTTCTAATCTTATGAATTTCTATTATTACCTTGATGCTATGAATCACTTAGCCATGTCTGAGTAGATTCACTTGTTAGATTTAGGGTTCAAATAGTTATGAGGGATTAGCCCCAACTATGGATTGTTGAGTTGTGATATTCATTATCCTGATGAACTCTAATCCTTACTCTAGAGTAGCTAACTAGAGTATGATCCTGGAATGATTTAATTTGTTAATCATCATCCTGAAATTATCTAGCATAAGCTGAGGTCCTCTAGGGACGAGCGAGAGCCGGTCTATGATCTTGGTGAACACATATTCAATTCGATCTGAAGCTATATCGATCGATACTCCTATAGAGTAATCGATCGACGCAACCTATATCGTCCGATATTGCTGTCAAAACATCGGTCGATATTGCCGGCAGTCAGATCAATGGACGAGTCTAAATAGCGATTGCTAATAGACTTATCTAAGAGTTGAATTTCTTTAATATCTTGCAAGCAGCTTATTAAGACATCTGTAGCATTATAATCTTGATTTTCTGAATAGCAACCTTGAATCTAACTACTTTCTTTTATTGTTTAAAACCTTAACCAATTCTCTTGAGCAACTCACCATAGCTCACAACTGCAATTTACTTTTAAAATTAATCAATCTAGCATAATCACTAAGGATTATATCTTTTGTGTTCCTTAGTTCCTTGTGGATTCGATCCCTAAGTACTACAACTGAACCTCTTATTTGAGAGAGTAATTCACTCCTAAGGGTAATTCTAGTGATATCAGTTGTACCAGAATCGATCGATACTAAGCCACATCAGGATAACCGACATCCACAATCGATCGACACATACAATTCCACATCGATTGATTTGAACGACACCGACTTCAGGAAATTTTGAAATTTTCCAATTTTTCGTTGGGCACCTGATGAGTATAAAAGAGATCTTGCTACCAAGAGGACGTCGCATACCATAGAATCAGACAAGGTGCAAGCACCTACTAAGTTTGGGAGACATAGCAACAGAGAATCAAATTACAAGGATTTCATTGTAAAGAAACAAGTGCAATGTTCAACCAGCCAAAGATCAACACCTCTCGTCGACCATCGATTGATGCAGACCATTTAACATCGATCGATTCTTTCCCTAAAACATTTATTTTAACTAGAGATTATTATATTGATGAATTCTAAAACCAGATGAATTTTGTGTTATTAGGGACCCAGATGGTAATGCTCGAGTCATGGATGGAAGGATTCTACAAGTTTCCAGGGAAGACATAGCTGAAATCCTTCATATGGCCAATGGACCAAAAATCTCTTTCAGAAGCAACTAGGCGTGATGAAAAAACCATCGACCAACACAGTCAGGCCACCATCGATCGTCAAGGATCCTCAGCAATTGAGTGACAAGACGCGACATGTATCGATCGACGGCAACAAAGTTCATAGACCGGTTTTAGCGCCAGAACTCTACACCAAAGACGAAAACAACGAGATGATTGGTTGCATGAGTGATTGCCAGAGAGAAGAAGTGGGTAAACTCAACAACAATCTGGATACGGCCTATGTGATTCTACAAGGAAACATCAGTGGATTGACTATACGGATGAAAGAGATGGAAGCAGAACTAGCTCGTATGAAAACACAGCGTGTACCATCAACCGATGTTACTAAGGACGCATCAATCGACGTGAATGACGAACCAGAAAAGTAAGAGTTGTTGACAGGATAGAAAGCTATATGGGACGAAGGTTATCTCGATGCAAGGATTGACGAGATATATCACCCCCTCACCAACAACATTAACTGGTTAAGTATGAGGATTGAGTTGATACAGCAGGATTTGGATACAATCCGCGAAGAGAAGCATGAGAAAAGCAAATCGATCGATACAAATGCTACGAAATCGATCGATGCTAAGCTTTTGGACATCGAGAACCGGATGAAGATCTGCGAAGATGAGCATGATCACTACACATCATCATTCATGCGGTACTTACACACCTTGGACGGCCGGATGACTGCTTTGCAACAAGAGGTCCACCACCATTCAGATGAAACTCGATTTCCACCCACCATCCTCATCACTGATCGACAAACACAGAGGCAAATCGATTGACGCGAAGAAGTTACCAGAACAGAAGTTCTATACTAGAACAGAAGTTTTATACCAGAGGAGAAGTTGACCAGATCATCGATAGGATCTACAAAGCTCTGAACACCACCGAGGCTAGGCTTGACAAGAGATGTGATGACATATTCTTCCTTTTCAACAACAGAATCAGTGCACTACACTCAGGAAAATAAAAGCTGCATAATGAAGTCAGGACAATTCATACAAGACTCGCCTGTCGACCTGAAACATCAACATCGATCAACAAGATAAGGTCAAACTGATTGAAGATGTTCCACCTGAATCGATCGACACCGCAGCAGTTGGAGCAGTCGATGTCGAGTTTGTACCACGAGAAGAGAAGCTGTTACAGGAAGAATTAGTTAGATCTGCATAACCTGACAAGACATTGGGCGAAGTGACAGAATATGTCTATGAAAACCTTCAATGGAACAGGAACACCATTGAGAGTCTTAATGAGAGACTTCTAAATATTGCAGACACAGTTATCAAGATGGATGCAAGATAGGCCAGAAGTGATGAAGCCACAAGAAGTTCATGGCTAATTGGTTCAGCATCAACAAAGAAGTTGTGGATACTTGTTTTCCAATAAGTGGCTCCTTTTCCACACAATAGCTCACCCTACCTCAACAGTCTATCTAAATGACTATAACAAAGCGCTGAGTGGGAGGCAACCCACTATTAGGTACTTTCTCTTTTGGTTTTCTTTTACTTTATTAATTGTTTTTCGTTTTTCTTCATTTTGCATGTTTAAAAAAAAAGAAAAAAGGATTCATGGAGAAACAAATGACCATCTCATCGAACGACGAAGGACAGTCGATATGGATCAACAGATGATCACCAGCAACGATTGATGTTCTCCTTTACACATCAATCGATTCTTAATCCGGTCAGATTCATCATTCGTCCTTGTTACATTAAGTACTTTTGATTTCTTTTCTTTCGCCATAACTCTGATTTTTTTACACTGAGAAAGTGTAATTGAAGTCTGGGGGGAGGTTTACTGATATTTTATTTGCTATGAGGCTTATAAGAATTTGTTTTCTAAACTATTTGTATTAAGCTCAAGAAAAGAGATAATGATCGTATTTGATTTATACTTGTTATCTAAATACTATTTAGCACCATTCTAGATCTTATGATTACAGATAGTACTAAAGATGCTAAAGTGGATCAACCAATCAGCTATTAACACTTGCTTAGATTGTTTTAAAGAACCAAAGCTGACCTCCAACACTAAACCTGACAATCCTACTTGTCTGGGGGCTTGGTATACATTAGATCGGATTCTTCAAACAAGTCTGGAAGGTAAAGTCTTGTGTAGATTTATCGCCTTTTCTCTCTCTGTTTTCGACCCTAGATAGTTAAGTAGATTTATAATTTCAAAAAAAAACAAAAATAGTACTAAGTTTTTAAGTATTTTAGTTAAAAGGAATCAGAACATGACTTGGTGGCTATAACCATTAAGGCGTGATTCATATTCATTCTAATAAAAGGATTCGAATAGGACTTGGTGGCTACAACCATTAAGGCTTGTTTCATGGAAGTCTGTCCAATCTTGGTCAATAATCATGCCCTAGAAGCAGATTTTGACTCAAGAGAGAAATTAGAAGAGAGTAAAGATAGGAACTAACTTTTACCTGCAGACCAGATACTTGTTTGAGATTTCTTGCATCATGTTATCGATACTCCCAAGGTAAAGCCTGCACTTTTATTTATGTTAAGAAATTAGGTTAGTTGAAGGGAATGTCAGATAGTATTTGCTAAGTTGTTAGCTAAATGAATTTGGTTGCTAGGCTAGGATATGGCATAATGAACTTATGTGACTAGAACTTCTTAGATGTGGATTGCAATATAGTAGAGGTTATGATTTCAAAGTTTTTAAATTTGTGAGTCCCTATTCTTTTCAAACCTCTTTGAGAGAGACTACATATTGGTTTTGCTTGAGGACAAGCAAAAGGGTAAGTTTGGGGGAGTGTGATATACCATGATTTTGTCCCGTTTTTAGTCATGGTATATTGGTGTTTTTACTACTATATATTATATTATAGAAGATTTTAAGCATATTTATAGGTTCAGGAGTATTTTGGAACAAAGTGATGTTTTGGAGCATTTTAGAGAGAATTGGAGAAATCACTCGATTTGGAATCGACCAACACGATTGAGGTCGACATGGAGTGACTCACGTCGATCGACATGCACCTACATGATCGATCAATGCCGAAGGCGCGGAGACCAATTCGCGAAACAAGCCAACTTGAAGCCCAAACATCATCAAATGAAAATTTTACCCTTGACGAGTTTTAACCTAAGTTTATATACTATGCTAAAGTGTTAGAGGCAGAGAGAGATTTTTTGTATTATTTTCACAGCAAAAAGTTTTAAGATTTTAGTTTTGGAGAGAAGATCAACAGATAGATTTGTGATTGGAACTCCATTGTTTTCTATCTATCTAATACTATGTAGTTTTATTGCTATGCATGTGTTATGAATTTTCTTAGCCATGTCTGAGTAATTCAGTGGGATTAGCCCCAACTATAGGATTGCTTGTTGTGGTATTCATTAATACGATGTTCTTAATGCTTATGTTTTAGACTTGCTAACTAGAAACCTGAATCTAGGATTGTTAGGTTGATTAAACATCTTAGATAACTCTTATAATCTTAATGCATCTTGTTAAGCTATGATTTTTTACTAGAGAGAAGGCAATCGCTTGATCTTGGGGATCCATAGTGAGTGTTTGTTAACTCACGTGTAACGCTTTACTTGCCGCATCGATCGATATTCCCATTGGAAATCGATCGACGTGGAGTAAAGTGAATCAATCGATATTCCTATCGAGTAATTGATCGACACTGTCATTGATTGGACATTCTTTTCTTGGTCAATGACACTCTAGTCAATAGACTTATTTATTAAATATGATGTTTAGTAAATTTTTTGTCAGGATAGTTAATGCTCTTCCAAACCATGCAAACAACTAGATAGCACCTATAGGATTATTATCTCCAACACCTGAATAAAAACTCTAAGTCTAACACATTTCCCTTTTAGTTCAAAACCCTCATTCAATTCTTGTCGAGTAATTGTCTTGCTCAGTTAGAATATTTCCTATTTAGTGTTTACTTTCTTACTGCAATTTACTATTTATATTCACCTAGTCTTTTTGCTTGATTAGATTTAATAGGTTCCATAGCTCCTTGTGGATTCAATCCCTATGTACTGCAAAAGTTCTCTTATTTGAGAGAGTAAGTTGCTCCGTAGGGTAAATTTGAGCACGTATCAAACATGACGTTGCATGATGCCTATGTGAAGATAGCGGTCTCTCACGCTAAGGTCGGTCGGTTCAACCTTTTGATCTTAGACACTTACCTTCTTATCGTGTGTATTTTGCTGCGTCTTTATGCTATGGAGGCTAATAATGAGTTCGCTGCGACTTTGGAGAAGCGTTTGCGGGATATTCCTTGAGCTGATGAGCTATACGAAGTCAAGAAGGTCGTACGGGAGCTGAAGCTCAATTTAAATATGGCCCAAGATCGGAGACGTGCCAACATTGTTCAATTGACGACGGCCGAGAAGTTGGGAAACCAGGCTGGTTCTCTCGAGGCTCATCTTTGGGTCGTTGGGAACGAAAGGAAGTTGGCTTTGGAGCAGGTTTCCGTGTAGGAAATGCAGATCTAATCCTTGACGATTAATCACGCGGAAGATCTTTGTCATGCAACTTACGATGCTGAGAAGACTCTAGCTGACGGCTATCTGGACGTGTTAATGTCTTTGAAAGAGAAATGGGAAAAGAAGAAAGCTGCAGCGGATTGAGATATTTGTTTGAAAGAGGTTATGGCTAACATCAAGCGCATTAAGGAGATATTGAATAACAATCTGCTTGCTTCTGACAAGCTTTTGCATCTTCGAGCTAAGGAGGTCGAACTAGGGTCCGAACTCGATGCGGCGGCAGTATCGGATTTTTCGGCTGGGAAGTTGGATCTTCCTCTGATTTCTGAGGATTTGCCTAAGGATTTCTTTTCTAAGGTCCTTCCTGGTGGAGACAATTCTAGTGGCGAGCAAGGGCGTAACAGGGACCGCTACAAAGATGGCGAGACGCCGTCGAACCATGTTGATTTTTTTGTTCTTTTCCGGCCCGTAGTGGTATCTGGTTTTTTGGTTGAAGGGAGAAGAACGAGTACTACCGGGTTCTTCCGAATCTCGTATTGTCACCGTGATATCTATTTCTATTCGTTATGTGGCTTTACTTAGTGTCTTTTTTGTTTGGATCCCCATAGGATCATGTCAACTCTTTTCTTTTGGGCTGGTGGTGGAGATTCTGGCGACTCAGCCTCAACTTCCCTACTTTGTTTGGCCTTTCCTTTGGTTTTCAAGGTTGTTGGGGCATCTTTCTCTTCCTCGTTCTCGCTGTTCTCTTTGTTTTCCTCCTTGTTGCGGAGCACTGCGCGACATTATTCTGTCGAGTGTCCTTTTCATTTTTGAAAGTTGCAATAGTTGTTCGGGTCATACGTCGACTGTTTATTTTGCGATGACGAGTCTATTACGTAGGAGTGATGTCCTTTGGTAGTTTGTTCCTTCGGGGTGCTTGGATTTTTGGTCGTTCCGTTTTCGGTTGCGTTGTATTGTTCTTTCAGAGCGGCGATCTCTTCTTTGAGGGTTGCGAAGTTGGATGCGCGATACAACCCGTCATCTAGCTAGGCGGGAACTCACACCGTCAATTCTTCTTTGAATTTGGAAGAGAACCAGACACCATTTTTCAAATCTGCTAATGCGACTACTTCGTTTAGGCTTGATATTTTGAATTTGAGTTCCTTGAAGTTGTGTATGTAGGCTCTCAACGGTTCAAAAGGTGCTTGCTTGAGGTTCCACAGGTCGCCTTCGGTGGCTCGTGTTTCTAGAAATACTGAATATTGCTTTAAGAATGCCGATACTAGTTGCACTACAAGAAATAAGGGTTTTAATAGCACCCAAAAAACGCTATCATACGATATCATAGCGTTGTAGAAAGCGCTCCAATATCGCCCGCGATAATAGGTCTGGTCCATTAGATAGCGGTTTTGTTATCCGCTATTGATATTATTTTAGTAATAGCGGTTTCGGTTATGCAATTGTAATTTTTTTTTAATAGCGTCTCTAAAATGTTATTATAACATTTTTACTATAGCATATTTTAACTATTATTGTAACGTTCTATCAATAGCAATATTTTGAATTTTTCATTGCATTTTTAAAATGTAATTGTTTCATTACGTTTATGAGAAATTTAATTTAATGTTTTAATTTTTAAAATAATACAAATGAAATCGAAAATTAGTTCATAATTAAAAATTAAATTTTTTAAAATAATTTAAAGCAGTACACAAATAATTAAAGAATATATTAAACCAGAAACAAATTAAAACATTAAACCAAAAGATAATTAACCAAAACTTAATTAACCTAAACCTAAAACGTAACCAGAATTAAAAAAAAATTAAGTAAATCAGAATACATTAAACCAAAAAATTAATTAATCCTAAACCTAACTGCAACCCTAATCCTCCGCCTCTAGCTTCCAGCCTCCAGAGAAGCCGCCACCAGACTTAGCCTAAACCTAACTATGTAACGCCACTTCTTCTTCTTCTTCCCTACTTTGTCTTAGATCTGTAAACAAAACAAAAAACAATTAGAAGTATATAGGAAGATGAAAAGAAAGAGAGAACAGATAAGAGGAAGGGGAAGTGAGTTTACTTGTCGTGGTGGTTGCTGAGACTTCGTCTGTGCTTAACACTTTGAATCAGTAAAAACCCTTTGGACTGAGAGGAGAGGAGATCGAAACTTAACACTTCTAATCAGTAAAAACGGAACCCTTGGGACTGAGAGGAGAGGAGATCGAAATTTAACACTTTGAATCAGTAAAAATCCTTGGGACAGAGAGAGGAGAGGGGAGGAGATCGAAACATAGACATGTAGAGAGATGCAAGATTAATTTTTTTTTGAGACCTGTAGAGAGAAGAGATCGACAGAGAGAGGCAATAGAGAAGAAAATAATTTTTTTTTTTGAGACCTGTTGAGACAAGAGATCGACAGAGAGAGGCAGTAAATAAATTAGAGCGTTAGATTGCCTTTGGTCCAAATTAATCCGATGGTAGAGATTGTGATCCGCATAGAATCATTTTATTGGTCAATGACAATTTTCCTTTTTTCTCTCTTTTAACTTGTTTGTTTGTAATTCTTAAGCTAAAATTATTTAGTAATAACCATATCTTTAATTTACTGAAAAAAAATATTTAGTACTAAATAATGGCTGTATGTATATAGTTAATTTTATATTTATATTTTATGGTTTATAATTAAAATTTTAAGATTACAAGTTTAAAATGAGATAGGTGGATTAGGGGTTAGGTTGAGAATTAGGATTAAGTATGTGGTTTGAGTTTTAAAACATACTTGAAATTTAAATTATAAGTTTGTAAAGATTGGATTTATGATTTTATGTGTAAAGTTTAAGTTTGGGTATAGGGTATTGGATATATAGTGTAGATTTAAGATTTAGTGTTTTGAGATGTAAAGTTATGTTAATGTATGATTTGAGGTATATATATGTAAGGTTTATAGTTTAGATATATAAAATAAAAGGTTAAGATAAAAAATTTTGAAATTAACTTTTGTAAGTATTGGCTAGTATAAAATTAGGATCTTTTAAATTAAAGACTTGATGTTAAAAATATCAGATTAGACTAAAGACTTTACATGTAGGGTTTAAGTTTGGGGATTAGGGTATTAGATTTAGAGTATAGTTTTAGATTTTGTGTTTGAGGTTAAGATTTTGAATTTGAGATTATATTTTTAAATGATTAAATTTTGAGTTTTAAGTTTAAGATGGAAGTTTTTTTTGATCAAAAGATGAAGTTATATTATGAAAATATTGAAATTTTAAAGTTTATACTTAGGGTTTAGGGTTTAGAGTTTAGGGTTTAGGGTGTTGTTATATATTTTTAAAAATACAATTACAAAATACAAATAAACAAAAAATAATATTATAAAATGTAATTTGTTAAGATTACAATTCAAATATTGTTAATATTTTTATAAAATGTAATTTGTTAAGATTACACTTAAGAATAAAAAAATCAAAACTCTCTTCCTCTCGAAGTTTCCCCCTAGGAATCACACCAACGAGTCTACTCCGACTCTCTTTCTAGTTCTCTCCTCCAACTAGCATCCTCATTGCTTCCTTTCTCTACGTTAATAATCAAATGCAAGTCTCAGAACAGAACAAGTGATTCAATAATCAAACCCAAGAAATACATCTTAAAAGAACGATCCAAACTTAACATGTGTAATCTTGACATTGGCTTTCTGTTTTCGTCTCTGGTGGATGTCCTAATGCACCTCTTTGATTCCTACCCCATGTAAACAGCTGAGAAACCATCTAAGCTATAAATGCATTAGTTTCTCTTTTTTCAAAAGATGTATCAACATATAGGAGCAAAAGCCATCTCATATATAAACAAAGATAATTACATGAGTTAAGATTAAATCCTCCAAAGTATCTTAATTTCTCACCAACCGAGCTATACTCGAGGCTATGGAAGGAGAGAAGATGGTTCACATGATTGATCTCGATGCTTCAGAGCCTGCTTTGATTCAAGCTTTTAACTCTAGGCCTGAAGGTCCACCGCATCTGAGGATCACTGGCGTTCATCACCACAAGCGACTCAATCTTATCTTCTTAAAACGTTCGGATAGATCAGCACTACCAAACCTCTGAAACCTCACAGTCTCAGAAACCTCTGCGTTATTAGCCTTCACAAACAAAATTGCAGGAAGCACCTATAGATAAAATCATCCACTTTAGTCATAAAAAAAAAATCAAAGTGTAAGAATAGAAGAATCAGAGACTAATACTTCATTCAAGTAGGCGGAGAGTAACACATTCACACAGATAAAGATTCAATCTTTGTACATACCTTGACTTTGCAGAGAATAACTTGGAATTTATTGAGAGCTTCTGCGTTACCTTCAACGAAGTTAATCCGCATCACAGGTCAACATAGATTCTGCATTTCACCTTCAAACATCAAACGAAGCATGTTATAAATACAATCAAACACATAAACATAAACTCTGATCACAGAGAACTTAGGAGAACAAACATAAACTCTGATCATTAGGAACTTAGGAAAATAAACATAAACTCTGATCATGCTCAGGAGAATACAGATTAACGCCTCTAAATTATATATTAAGCTTTTGG
>CAKOAT010252932.1:162635-195876 GCA_932364175.1 Eruca vesicaria subsp. sativa | reverse complement strand
CAAAACAAAACAACAAAGAGCACATAATAGATTCATGACCTTTTGATTCGACTCAGCTGTCTCGGTTCGACTCTGTTTCATGTGGTTTCTGTTACCAACTGAGACTCTGCGAGAGAGAGATAGAGAACCAAAATTAAACAAAGTCAGAAGCTTTTTTTCCCTTCTCAAATCACAACACAATCACCAAATAACCACGATTTTACCTTTTGATTGTTGATGCAGCTGCTTCGATTCGATTCAGATGCATGCGGTTCACGGGAGCCACTGAGAGAGAGAGATATAGACAGCCTCTTCGATTCCCCTTTCGATTCACAGAATAACCTCTTCGATGAGCCTCCAACGCATCCAATTTTTGTGTGTGTGTGTGTGTGTGTGTGAGAGAGAGAGAGAGAGGATGAGATTGAGCCATCTCACTGAATCTGATAAGTGTTTTGGTGGTAAAATATTTTTTTTCCTAATTTGGAGCCAACACTTAGCAAATTAACGCGGCTAACTTTTTTTTATTTCCCCGCGATACTTATCATAGCGTTTCAAATTTATAAACGCTATTAAAAAAGCCAGTATTGGTATACTATAGCAGAAATGCCAAAACCGCTATGCTACGATGCTATTATTACTCACATTTCTTGTAGTGTTGGGTGAAATCGTCGATCGAATTTCCTTCGAGCGCGGCAAACCATTCCAAGGCGGGCCCTATGAGGTTTTCGGCGAAGAAGCGGCAGTAGCCTGCTTCCCTTTCTTCATCACTGAGATGCACCCTTCATACAGCTAATCGAAAGGCTCCCACGTGAGATTTCAGGTCGGAGTTACTTGAATATTCAGGGAATTTAATATTACCGATGTCGTACAGCCTTACGCTGATTATTCAATTTGTGAATTAGGTTCTAAGAGTTTCCTCAATAACTTGATTGATATCGGGGGCCGAACTCGTTTCCATATGTACGATGGTGCTTATCCTTTTGAGTTTGGTGTCGTTCTTTTCGACGTAGCTTCTGAATGCTCTTGTTTGACTCGGGGATCTTTTATCTTCTCTCTATGGATTTCTATGCAACGATCTAAAAAGGTCGTACCCTCGGATGGGATCCAGCGGTGCTGTGAATCCGGTTTGCTGAGGTGCGTCACCTCGTTCAATCGGTGTTGTTCTGAGGCCTTGCCTCTCATTGTCGACCTCATCTTGACTGTTGTAATTCAGACTCCGATATGTCGTTCCTTCTGTTGCAAATTTTCCCCTGCGTAGCGTCCCAATCTAGCATTAGTAAGCTCGGGGGAGGCGAAAGCTCCACGGTTGTGAGGGAGTGGAGTTCGCAGGGATGGATCTGAGTGTTGTCAAACTCTTTCCCTGACGTTCGTTCAGTACTCAGCAAATTCCCTCTCTGTGTTCTCCAAATGTTTAGCGAAGGTTCGGTAGGCGATCTCTTTGTCGTGATATTTATCAGTGAGCGTCGAAATCATTCCCCTGGTTTCGTCAACTTCTTCTTGAGTTTGGGTTAAATGAGTCGGAGATCTCGGTCTCACCAGTCAGCTTGGGTCTTTGGACGTCATTATCTTTGTCGTACGATTCCAAACTCGAGATTCAATACGGTCAGCGGGAGGGTTTCGATCTGAGATCCTACTCCTATCAGCGAACAAAGTCCATGTCGATGGAGTTTTTTGACTTCGGATAGTGTCAGCGGCTTTGCTGACATTCATTTGTTTGGTGGGGGTCTGTTCGGCCCCTAAGGGGGTTCCAGCGGGATTGACATCGGTCGATCTCGTTCGGGAGTTTTCAAAGTTGGTTGCCTTTGGATCCATAATCGTGTTTAGAGATCCTAGATCGGGTTCTTAGCAAGGGTGTTTTTTGTTTATCTTCCCCCACAATCGGCGCCAAAATCTAGATCATAAAATCCACACTAAGTATTTTGAAGTTATCAGGAGTTTAATCTGGGGAAGACAAGTGATGTGGGCATCAATGCACTTAGAACACAATGATACAATCAGAATTCGGTTGAAAAATGGACTTTATTGAATATGAGATTTAGTACAAAGTAATAATCAAGATCGAGAAAAACAAAGAAAGATCGAATCTATAAGCAAACTAAATGTTAAGATGTGGAGTCGATGGGATTAGTGATTTGCTCTAGGGTTTTTGCATGTGTGTTATGCTCCATTCTAGCTCCTCTTTTATAGTCTCCTTGTCTTCTAACTGCTTCTACGATCTTCGGGATATTACTTCGACCTTGTCATGCTCATATATATTGCCCTAATTAATCATTACAGTACATCTTGAAAGGATTCATCTCTTATCCAGTACAACTTCAGACCTGGGATCTTCGGTTTCTGATTCAACTATTAATATGGGATGATCAGGGCCTGATTGTACTATTTTCTGCCTATTTTGCTCCAAAGGATTCATCTCTCATCCAGTACAACTTCAGACCTGTAATGACTCGGAAATAACTAGAAAATACCCAATAAAGACTCAAAACACTTTACAAAACATTGTTAGAATGTGTTAAAAACACCATAATCAAAACTGTAGTTAGAAACTTTAAAGATCAGCTTCAAGATAATAATTGGGCAGTTAAGGGTTACAATACAATTATAGTGAAGATGTCAGTAGTTGTTGGAAATTGTAATCTATAGAAGATTTTATTCTTTTCTTCTTACAATTTATTAAAAGAAATATAATCATTATAAATTTTATAATCACATTTTAAAAACTGATTTCACCAAATAAATAAATTGCAAATCTTCAATTAACATGATCGTAAATAATTTAAATGATCTCATATTAAAAGCCGGTTAACGGCAGTGTGAAACTAATATATTATTATTTTCACAAGTTTAGTAATAATAACCTTAGTAATGTTGGAGATACATGGAGAGAGACTCTATGCATTCCATCGGAGGTCTGAGATTTGAAGAATCGAATATATCACAGAAATATAAAGAAATCACCTCCATAGTATCACTATCTTCAATAACCACTTTCTCTAATTTCTCTAATTGTAGATCCTAAAATCCACACTCAGTACTTTGTAGAGATCGATAGTTCAATAAGGAGAAGACAAAAGATGTAGGCAACGATGCTCTTAAACACAACGATATAATCGGACTTCGGTCGATAAAAATTGACTTTTATTGAATGCAGAATTCGTTTACAAGATGAACAAAATCGGAAATAACAACAAAGAGTACAAGAAAGCGAACTAGAAATCTAAGAGATAAGGTCGATGTAATTAGTAAATTTCTTTAGAGTTTTTCTCGTCCGCGTTAAATGTCATTCTAGCTATCTTTTTATAGTCCCTTTGTCCTCTAACCATCTCCACGATCTCCGGAATCTTATCTTCGACCTTGTAGGGTCCGGCTCGACGTCGATTCAGCGATCACTCCAGATGGGCCTGGGCCTGTTCAAATAGGTTCCGAAATTGGGTCCAACATTTGTCCCCCAATCTTATTCCTTTTGTTAAAAAAAGGTTAAGATGGCTTGCTCGGACTCAATTGGTTTAAAGATAGTTTAGCTTCCGCGGCGCAGCGACTCGACACGTGTCTGCTCCATGTTGATAAAACGTTGGTGTGCGTTCCTAACGGCTACTTGTGCTGTATTGGATGAAAAAACTAATCATTATCTCTTGCTTTAATGATAAAGCCGTTTCCTAGTGTCGGCGAGTTGGCTTATATATACAAGAGTTTCTTCTTATTTTCTCCTAACTTATTTTCCTTCACCAGAGTTTTCTTTCTTTCTATACAAAATCTCCTTGCTTGTGCGATTTTCTTTTTCTTAAATAGAGATGGAAGTAACGTTCACTTTTCCTCTTCCAACGACTAAAGCTGAAGATCTATGGCGTTGATCGGAGCGTTCAGCTCAAGTTGGCTACTACGCTCGAGACCACTGAGACTGTTCGAGAGAGGTTTTGCGGAGCATATCGCGCGTTCTTCGAATCTTGTGGCTTATTCTTTCCGATTCCTGCCCCAATTCTCGCAATCACAGCTGAATTGGGCATATGTCTTACTCAGATGTGCCCGAATTTCTTGAGGCACTTCTTGGCGCTCATAGTAAGAGCTCCTGAGGAGGGCTTACGCTTTGATCTGAAAAAGCTCTGTCACTTGTGTTTATTGAAGAGGAACGACAAAAGCACATGGACTTTTCTTATGTCGCCGCATGTTGGACGCCACTTCATCCAGGGAGTTCCATACCGCGACGAAAATTGGAGAGAGACGTTCTTTGTGTTTAAGGTCGATCATTCGTCGATAGACGATTTCGACTTCGAGAGGATTCCTCGGAGTTGGTCTAACAATATAGCTTAGTTTTGATTTCTTATTGCTAATATTTCTTTTTTGGCATTCTAGTGCATTCCGGGACTTCTCCGATGTCGAACGAGATCCGTGGTTTATTAAGGATGATACAACGAGATCGTCCGGATTGGTCTTTCTTTAACGGGAGCGAATCCGTGCTGCTTTTCTGCTTCCCGACGGGACTAATCATTCCCCGGCAATTGCCAGCCTCTTAGTTAGGCTTAAGGATGCTGCTAGACCTTCTAACGACCCCCCATCTTCTGCTAGGTTGGACAGGCAGTTAGCTGGGAGGTGGTCGTTCAGAATCCGGAATCGTGCTAAGGGAAACATGGATCCCGAGGATTCGACTTTTGTTCCTTTCGCTGTTTCTGACATTGAGGGAACTTCTGGAGGTGGAGGTTCTCCGATCACTTTGAGTGCTGGCTCAGAAGAGGATTCTCCTGCTAGCGACCACAGGCGTCGTCGACCATTTCTCCAAAGCTGTGATAGGTCGGCTTCGGGCCCTTCTGTTCTATCTCCAGCTTCTCATGAGGAAAGAGAGGCGTATTCGAAGGTCGTGGACGCTAATTCCAAGGTGATTTATACCTTCTTTCGTGGTATTTTCCTTTGGTCGAACTTGCCCTGATGCTTCTGGTGCTCCATAGGTTATGTTTGCTGTCGACGAGATCTTCGCGATGTTTGTGGGTCGCGGCGACAAGGATCTGGCAAGGTCACTAGCCTAGGTGAAGAGTCTTGGTGAATCTCTTCGCAATGTTAAGGAGGACCTCAAGAAGAAGATAGGAGAGGCTGCTTATTTGAATTATGAGTGGAGGAAGGCCCGCGAGGAAAGGATGGTGTTTGAAACCGAGGTCGCCAACAAAAAGATGTTGGTCACTGAATTTCTTGCAGAGAGAGATCGAAATATATGTCGCGAATCTCATGTGATGTGCCGTGAGATCGCTGGCCGTTGTAGAGAGGTCCTAGATCTTGTGGAGAAGAAGTGGCTAGACAAGAGGAAGGAGGTCGATGCGGAGATCCAACTAAGGGAGATGGTTGCGAAAATCGACCTGCTGAATGAGATAAAAGACGGTGGGCTGGAAATCGACAACGAGCTGGCTCGTTTCAAGGAGATGGAGAAAGATTACGAAGGGCTCGTTGAGTCGGTTTCTGTTGTGGATTGGTCTGTCACGGACCTTTGTCTCCCCGATATCTCTGGTGATTCGGTCGCTGCAGAATCTTATTCCGAAGATGGGGCTGATTCTTAGTGTTATCCTCTTCTTTTTTTGTTTCAAAACGAATATCTAATGTTCTTTCTTTTTTTTTTTTGCTTTTTTTCTGTAAAACCTTTTGCGGATAACCGCGGATCTTATAATACCTATGCTTTAGGGATTTTATCTCTTTTTGGTTAGCAATATTCGCTTATTCCTGCCTTTATAAACATCAAGTTCATTCTTCCCTATCTTTGTATTCTCGTAAATCATGACATCGAGAAAGACTACTTCTCGTGAATCTAAAAGAATTCACAATCGGAACAATGGAGCAGGTCGGATTCGTTCTGGTGATGTGAGTGAAGCACTCACTGAAGTTCTTCGTGAGGAACCTCGACTTCCTCGTGTTACTGTTTGATCCAAAGCCAAAGACTCGGATGAACAGAAGACCGCAACTCTTTTGAGTTTTGGTAGTCCTAATGGCTCAGAGGGGCGTGATCATCCTTCGAAGAAGGCAAAGATCTCTGGGAATGATTCTCGACTCGACTCCACGATCAAAGGTGTGGTCGCTGTTGGGGTCAAAACCGGTACGACGGAATCAACAGCCAAAACTCCCCGCAAAAAGATAAAAGAAATCGTTTTATAAAACTTGAGAAATCGTTTTATAAAACTCGAGAAATAGTTTTATAAAACTCGAGAAGTCGTTTTATAAAACTTGAAGAATCGTTTTATAAAACTCGAGAAGTCATTTTATAAAACTCGAAGAATCATTTTTATAAAACTCGAGAAATCGTTTTATAAAACTCGAAGAATCATTTAATAAAACTCGAGAAATCGTATTATAAATCCAAAAGAGATTTCCAAACAAAGGAAATCCGTGGAAAACTCGAAAGATCGTTATCTCGGAAAAACGAAACAAACGTCGATTACACGATCGTCCGATTTAAGCACAAAATCGAGAAAAACCAAAACCGCTGTAAAACGCGAGCTAGTCATATCACGACTAGCTCCCCCGACGGCGAGCTAAGCCAGCCGTCTTAGCTCGCCGTTGGGCAAACTAGTCTCGTCCCAACTAGCTAGCCCAAAGGCGAGCTAAGCCAGCCGTTTAGCTCGCCGTTGGGCGAACTAGTCTCGTCCCAACTAGCTCACCGTTGGGCGAGCTAGAAGCTTCCCGGGCAGTTCGCCAAGCGGTGAGCTGAACCGGTCCGGTTCGACTCGTCGTACATCGAACCAACCATCCCAAGCCTCGATCCTCCATATCCCCGATTCAATGCTTACGTCCTTTGACACGGTCGTGTTCCGAACCACGGTCGAAATATCTCCAGTTTCGTCTCAATCCGTCCTATCAATTCGAGTTTTACGATAAAAACCGTAAAATTTTGCTTTCTCGAAAACAACTCGAGGAAATCGTATAAAACGGAAACGGTTAAACGAAACTCCGAACATTGCCTAAACTATACGATTTATTTGAGATTTTTCGTAAAAATCGTAAAAAACACGTTTTTAATAAAAGCGTCGAGTGAATGGTCAAAACGGCAACGATTAACCGAGAAAAAAACGTAGCTAAACTTTATGATTAACTCGGGGAATTTACTAAAAACGACATCAGATCAGGAAACGATCTCGTATAAATTCGTAAAATGGATTTATCGTACAACGGCCCGGAAGGTCCTAAAGCGCGATAAAAGCCTATCTCGCGATCTTAACGAAATCTAACCCGAGGATACGATAACGTTTTGATGGTTTACTCGAAGAAGGAAGATAAATGTCAAGTTTGAAGATAAATGGCAAGTTTTAAGATAAATGGCAAGTTTGAAGATAAATAGAAGATTTATGCGGGAAAAAATGAAGGATCGAGACAAATGGAAGATTCCCGATAAACTCGAATTCGGGCGAAATGGAAAGACTAAAACAGCCTAGGATAGGAGTATATAAGCAAGAGGCATAGGGCAGAAGCAGGGGCACGATTTTCAGAGGTTTCACCACCAAACTTAGCATTTAGGAATATTTCTGTTTTCTGTTAGCGAGCTGCGTCTCATCTAGGGTTTTCGGTCTTAGATCTCTAGAGTTAGGGATTTCGCCGACGGCTCACGCAGCTAAGCCCACTCTCGTTGTAACCGTTCTTACGCAGATTTAGAATATAAACCTTCTTGCTCTCAATCTCGCTCATTCTTACTTTAATTTTAAGTTCATCGTTTTCTTAATTATCGTTGTGCGGTTCTGCAGATAGCCGGGTCCTCTGGAAACTTAGGGTTTACTCAAAGTTTCCTTATTTACGATTCATTGACAGTAGGTGAATTTCGGTTCCCACAGTTAGGCGCTAGAAGGAGGGGGGTCGGATCTATATCCAACGAAGAAACGATAACTGGTGACCAACAAACTCGCGACGAACGCGACAACGTTAATAAAACACCACCACCACAAGATGCGCCCGCGGCCAACGCTAAAAACGCTAACGCCAAGACCATCGAAAAATGCTTTCCGAGTTTAACAAAAAATCAGAAGAGCAGGAAAAGCTCATTGGTTCGCTCGCGAAACGGGTCGAAACCCTAACTGCGAAAACCAGAGCGATTCCCCCCTGCGGAACCACTAAAATCCGCGGAAGGAGGCTCGATTTCTCGACTCTTATGGATCGCCCCAGAACCGAGCAGGGTAACTTTCTGGAGAAGGATTCCAGAAAAGACAACCCTGACGCGACGCTAAACGAATCAGAAAAACCTCCTACTCGCGAACAGGAGACCGAGGGCGACGGCATCGAAAGGGTTAACCTGGAAACGAGCGACCAAGCTGACTTGTCAGACGAGGATGCTGACATCCATCCTAGGAGAAGAAAAACTCACAGCCCTCCACCGGAGTCTTCTCCCGAACGTTCTCTTACTGGAGACGAGGAGGAACTCGACTTTGAGAGATATGCAAAAACTGCCGAGGAGCGATCTCCGGTTACTCGCAGCAAACGCCGACGAGGTCGGAAAACTGCTGGCGATCTGACCGAGATTCGCCATCTCCGCGAGTACATCACTAAAACGGCCGCAGCGGTAAAAGCGTTGAAATCACAGATTCATCACGCTACCAACACCGCACCCGAAATCGATCGGCTACTGTAGAAATCTCGGAAAACGCCCTTCAAGGCTCGCATCATCGAGGTCAAGCTGCCCGATCCCGGGAAACTTAAGGTGCCAACCTACGACGGGACGTCTGAACCCAAAGCGCACCTGCAAGCCTTCCAGATTACCATTGGACGAGCCAAACTCAAGGATCACGAAAAAGACGCAGGCTACTGCCGTCTTTTCGTCGAAAACCTAAAAGGAGCAGCGCTCGAGTGGTTCGCCAAACTTAGGCGGAATTCGATCGGAAGTTTCCGCCAACTCGCCTCCGGATTCCTGAAGCAATACTCGATGTTCATCAATCCGGAAACCTCCGACGCTGATCTCTGGAGCTTATCGCAAAAGGAGGACGAATCTCTCCACGGTTTCATGAGTAGATTCAAACTCGTCAGGGCTAGGGTTAGCGGAATCAGCGACAAATCCGCCATCGACGCGCTAGGGAAATCGCTCTGGTTCAAGTCGAATTTCCGCAAATGGATAACTCTCGAGAAACCGTGGACGATCCAGAACGTGCTCCATAAGGCTACCGATTATATAACCATCGAGGAGGAGACTAAAATCCTGTCCGAAAAGCATAAACCGATGAAAACATCCGCAAAGGATAACGCGTCCGAGCAGAAGCAGAAAAGGAAGAACTCTTGTAACGACAAGTTCGTCCATCACGAGGGGCAGGATCTCCAAGGGGCGCACAACTACACCATTAACTCCGGATCGGAACAAGGGAGAACTACGGGTAACACATGGACGAGAAATTCGAATTACGATGAGCATTCTTTCTGTGACCTCCACCAAACCCGTGGACATTCTACCGTGAACTGAAAAGTTCTCGGCGCCAGGCTTGCCGCAAAATTGATCGCGGGAGAACTCTCCGAGATATCCAGCGTCAAGGATCTCATCCGCGATTCAGACCGCCTCCCGAAAAACGACAGGAACTAGCGAGCGGAAACTACGCCTAAGGAGAACCAGTCGGGCGAAAAACGCGGACAAAGGCAGGACGAGAAGGGCAACGACGCTAACCGCCAAAAAATCAACATGATTATCGCTGAATCGCAATATTATAACGACACCGTCTCGTCTATCAAATCCTACCACCGCAAAGCCGAAACCGGCTCGAGTTGGAAGGTGCCGTCGGATGACACTCCAAAAGGGGTAATCTCGTTCGAAGACGCTGAAACCGGCGGAATCGACCAACCACAAGCCGATCCCCTTGTCATCGACTTAGTGATAAGCGATCTAGAAGTCGCTCGAATCCTGGTTGATACCGGAAGTACCGTCAACGTAATCTTCCGCAACATGTTAGCACGTATGGGAATAAAACTCTCGGAAGTCGAACCTATTCCAAAACCGTTGACCAGCTTTTCCGGCGAGACATCAATGACCTTGGGATCAATCCGGCTACCGGTGGCAGTCAAAGAAGTGATGAAAATCGTCAACTTCGCGGTAGTCGATTTCCCGGCCATCTACAATGTGATCACGGGCACGCCGTGGATAAATTCCATGAAGGGGGTTCTATCGACATATAACTTAAGCATCAAATTCCCGACTCCTACGAGAATCGCTGCAATTTGGGGATTCCAAAGACAATCGCGATCCTGCTTCCTGGTCGAACACAAGCTGAGGCAATTGGCGGTCGCAATCGTGAAACCAAAACGGGCAAAGGTCACGCCTCCGCCCGCGGAAGACGACCCAAAGCAAGCAACGGTCGAGAAACAATAAGTTTCCGCACCCATCGCTTCTACCCAGCCGGAGGAGACAAGCCCGGACGAAGCCATCGATCCAGCAACTGAAGTCATCGAAAAGTCTGTGACAGCCGAGTAAGCATACTCGCACAAACAATCAGACCTACGAGATGGCTTGATTTCCGAAAGGAATACGTAGGCAGCTCGCCTAAAGACAAGTTCAGCTATCCCCCTTTCAATAACGGGGGGGGGGGGAGTGGGTACGGATACGAGTATTTGTATACTCCCAAATTTTTAAAACTTTCACTTTGCAATTAATAAAGGCAAAGTTAGAATATTATAAAGTCTCCGCTACTATCGAAAACGCAGAAAACAAATTCTAAACATCCAGAAATTACTTCGGCAGTAACAACTACTTAATCATTTCTATGAAACTTGTACACCAAAATATTTTCGGAAAGAACCGGCGAGACGTCGCCTAAATTCTCAAGAAAAATAATCCACTAAGTCCGTCTGTGACTATAAAATCATGAACGCTCGGCGATTGGCCCCATCGAGCAAGCTTGCCGTCCTAAACAAACGCACCGACCTATTGGTCCGCATACATCCGACTAGGATAAAATAGCGCGCTATAAAAGAAATCCAAATTTTTGGTCAGCACTTCCGAGCAACTTAGAATGTTCCCGGTGAGATGCTCGATTCCAACCATACGAATCATATAAGCCGAGAACCTATCACGGATTCTAAATCGGTATGGAATCAGGTTAAAATCGCAATAGGCAAAACGAAAGCCGACTAGTCATCGCATAGCCTCAATCCGAAAGTTAATCTAGGTCTTGCCCTAAACCCAGCACACTGGTCTCTAACGTCTCAAGGCATGAATCGAGATCCTAAAGGCATGTCTCTTCGCCCACATCTAAACACTCGAGAAAATCGAAACCTTCCGAGTTAACGAACAGGACGATTTACACCAAGAGTTAGATGCGAGACGACAACTCGTATTCTTCCCTCTACATCTAAAACGAAACGCAAATTTCATACTTAGAAAATGCTTCTCATTAGAAAGTCTTCAAATACACACCGCCCAGCGGCAGGGATTCAAAGCCACCAACGGCCAGTCCCGGAAAAACAACAACGAAATCATAAAAGCAACAACATTACACACTGAAGTCATCAAACACGGACATCATTGGAATCGATCCATGGCTGGTCGACTTCACCATCCACATCCGGGATCCCAGGTCCGACCTAGACTGAATCCGGCGACACCACGATGGGGTTCCACTGATCCCACATGCGCGCCCTAAGATCAAAAAGTTCGGGCTACATGTTTTTCTTATGATCCAGATGCCCCCTCTGCGCGGAGTATTCCTCAATAAACGAATACCCTTTGTTCTGAGTAAGACACAACCCATGAACAACACCGCGACATTCGCGATAATCACCATGCACCCATTGAGCAACTTCAGCATCCGAATAACCAGTTCCAAATCGCTCACGTCAGGCCTTCATCTCCTCAGCAACCTCTCTTTTGCCTCCACGACAAGCACGACGAATACTTTGGTCAGAAAGCTCCCTGGGTTGGCAAGAGCTAACTGCACACTCATCCCTCACGCAAGCTATCTTCCTCTCAACTATTTCTTTGGCTTGGTTAGCCTCAACCTCCGCCCGAAGGCGAGCAACTTCTATTTCGGCCATATCTGCTCGAAACTTGGCAAGACGAGCTTCAGCACTACGGCTATCTAGGGCCCGGCTCATGACAAGGAAACCCTGCCAAAGAAAAGGAATAAGCGAAATCGTCCGATGATAAAATCGCTTAAAAATATAAACACATGAACCTCTTTAGCTTGCTCGGACCCTCTAGTAAACTCTGGAACTTGATCAGGATCAATGCACGGAAAATTGGAGGTCGACGATCCGCCCGCAGTCGCCCAAACACCTTCTTCCGCCTGGCTGTCAAGGAAGTCCTTGAGAATATTTTCAGATTCGTCATCTTCAATAACCGAATGTTTATCCCTTCGAGATCTCGACTTACCCCTCCTCATAGAGGGAATGTACGGGATAAATTCTCCTATGAACGGATCCTCTTCATAAATCGGAGAATCCGCAAAAAGACGAGATAGGAAGAGAGCAACCGCCTGGCGGACGCGCTGTGGAGAGAAACTGCCCCAGCCAACTTCCCCGCGTTTAAGTGAGGCAGTGATACTCGGGAGATCCACCGGATGCGGAGGTAAAGGGTTGGTATCTACGGAAAACGAAAACGAATAAGTAAAAAGGAGGAAATTCGTATGAACTCAAATCACATACCTTTCCGACCCCACACGGTCGTGAAACAAGGGATGCAATCCTCCTCGACTGACGCGCTGTCAATACGAACATAGAAGAATTTTTTCTTCCAAGAAGAAGAGTTCGACGAGCAACCAGTAATGATTTCTGCACGAGGGCATAAAGTGATCCTTTGCGTCCTCTCTGAGGGCTTCAGTAAACCCTCGAGATGGTCAACGCTGAGGGTGATTCCCTGCTCGTAGCTCAGCGTCAAGAGACCAACGAGTTGTTTTAAGCCTAGGGGAGTCAACTGACTAAGCGATAATCCTAGCCTTTGAAGATATCGAACAATTATCTTCGGGATCAGAATAAATGGCATTGCTGCAAAAATGCATTATAGCACGTAAAAAATCCATCAGGTGCAGCCTTGTCACTCTCCCCGGTGACTGGGAGGCGAAGCTCGACCGCTTTTGGAACTCGGCAAAATTCCCGCATGGATTCAATACTGTTAGGAGGAGCTAGCATCTGGAAGCTCGATCAGCATCCGACGGAGCTGGAACCCAAATCCCAGGCCTAGCGGATCCTGACTCGTCTCCTAGCGCCCAATAAGCCGCACGGTCAAATGGATCGATTGATGGAAATGAGTACTCCTCTTTCGGAACCAAAACTCAAGGTTGTGAGCTCATTCCCTAGGAGTTACGAGAATCAGAACTGGTTGAGGAACGGGTTCTTCTTTTTGAAAACATACTTGAAAACTTTGAGAGAATCAAACTCAAAGGAAGTAGAGAGAAAGTTTCTTGGATAAGTTATGGAGAATGAAGTAAAGAATTCAAAATTTTACCCAATATAGTTATAGGAAAAAATTCACTATTCACCTTTGGACTTTTGGCCATTAAAGTTCCGCCTAATTCTACCAAACTCGCCAAACAAGTTCGATCCGCTCGCACGAACTCTACGATTCTTACGAGCTGGGGGGCTAACTGTCGGGGTCAAAACCGGTACGACGGAAACAACAGCCAAAACACCCCGCAAAAAGATAAAAGAAATCGTTTTATAAAACTTGAGAAATCGTTTTATAAAACTCGAGAAATCGTTTTATAAAACTCGAGAGGTCGTTTTATAAAACTCAAAGAATCATTTTATAAAACTCGAGAAGTCATTTTATAAAACTCGAAGAATCATTTTATAAAACTCGAGAAATCGTTTTATAGAACTCGAAGAATCATTTTATAAAACTCGAGAAATTGTTTTATAAATCCAAAAGAGATTTCCAAACAATGGAAATCCGCGGAAAACTCGGAAGATCGTTATCTCGGAAAAACGAAACAAACGTCGACTACACTATCGTCCCAGTTAAGCACAAAACCGAGAAAAACCGAAACCGTTGTAAAACGCGAACTAGTCATGTCACGACTAGCTAAACCAACCCGGTTCGGCTCGCCGTACGTCGAGCTGACCGTCCCGAGCCTCGATCTCCCGCGTCCTTGACGTTAGGCATACCTCCTTTGATTCGATCATGCTCAGAACCATGGTCGAAACGTCTCTCATTTTGTCTCGATCCGCCTTACCGGTCAAGTTTTACGATAAAAATCGCAAAAGTCTTCTTTTCTCGTAAAGTTCAGAAAGATCGTATAAAACGGCAATGATTAGACGGAACATCGTGCATTGTCAAACTATACGATCAACTCGAGAAATCTTATAAAAACGGCATCGTATCAGGAAACGATCTTGTCTAAATGGCTCGGACAGCCCAAAAGTGCGATAAAAGCCCACTTGCAACTTTAAACGAAATCCAGCCCAAAGATACAATGACGGTTTGCAATTTACTCGCAGGAAGAAGATAAATGTCAAGTTTGAAGATAAATGTCAAGTTTGAAGATAAATAGAAGATTTCCGTAAAGAAAATAGAAAGATCGAGATAAATGGAAAATTCCCGATAAACTTGGATCTAGGCAAAAAGGAAGGACTAAACCGCCTAAGGAGGGAGTATATAAGCAGAAGGCCAGAGACAGAGCACAAGGACAAGTTTTCAGAGCTTTCACCACCAAAACTTAGCACTTAGGAATATTTCTGTTTTTGTTATCGAGATGCGTCTTGACTAGGGTTTTAGTCTTAGATTGCTAGAACTAAGAATCTCGCCGACAGCTCACGCAGCTAAGGCTTACTCTCGTTCTACCACTCTTACGCAGAATTCAGAATAAGATCTTTCATACTCTCAATCTTGTTTTCTTTTACATCTTATTCATATCGTGTGCTTGATTGCTTGTGTGCGGTTCCGCATATTGCTGGGTCCTCTGGGAAATTACGGTTTACTCTAAATTCCTAAATTTACGTAAAATCGACAGAGGTGAATTTTGGTTCCCACAGTGTTTGTGTGATATCCCTCGAGCCGAGGAACTCCACGAGGTCAAGAAGGTCGTTCGAGAGTCGAAACTCAGTTTGAAGATGGTGCAGGATCAGGAGCTTACCACTGTTGCTCAATTGACAGCGGCCGAGAGACTGGGAAACCAGGCGGCTTCTGTCGAGGCTCATCTTCGGGTTGTTAGTAACGAAAAGAAATCGGCTTTAGAGCAGGTCGTTGTGCTGGAGGCGCAGGTTGAATTTCTGACTGCTAGTCATGCGGAGGAGCTTCGCCATGCGACTTGCGATGCTAAAAAGACTTTGGCCGACAGTTATCTGAATGTTCTGATGTCTCTAAAGGAGAAGTGGGAAAGGAAGAAGGCCGCAACGGACTGTGAGATTCGCTTGAAGGAGGTCATGGCTAACATCGATCTTATTAAGGAAATAATGAACAACAACCTTCTTGCTTCTGACGAGTTACCGCTCCTTCGAGCTAAGGAGGTCGAGATCGGGGCCGAACTCGAAGTGAATGCGGTGTCAAATTTTTCAGTTGGCAAGGTTGATCTTCCACGGGTTTCTGAGGATCTTCCTAGCGAAGATGAGTCTGGGGGCAAGCAAGGACGCAACGAGGGGCGCTACAAAGATGGCGAGTTCGATGGCGAGGATTAGAATTAATTTTGTATTTGTTTATTTTTTTATTTTTTTATTATTTTGTTTTGTTACTTTTTCTGGTTTTCTTGATGGGTCATAATGATTATGAATAATAATGGTTCGTTTGGTTTCATTCCGCTCTGGGTGCGCAACCTTTTATTATTTTCGCGGTCGTAGATCGACGTCGATTTATATCGCGTTGATAAGTTGTGTTCGAGTAATATTTTTACTGCTATAATGCGTCGTGTTTTTATTGGGATCCTAACTGTTTCCGTAAACTTGATCAGGGTCTCTTCAAGCAGTTAAATCGAATTTGAGAAGATGGGAAATTAGTTTTCTTTATTACTTATAGATGATTTACATTATATGTTGGAAAAAGTGTGTCCATATGAATAGGTTGTTTTCCCTTCCGGGGTTGATCTCTTTGTGAGTGATTTGTTTGAGGTGGGTGACTGAACTCGGATCGTGAGCTGCCTACGTACCCTCGTCGAGGGTTTAAGTATAACGTAGTTCGATTTTTTCCCACTGGATTGGGTCGTGTTTTTCGATATGTATGTGCATGTGAGTGCAATTCTTATTCTCCTTATAGTTTCTTCAACGATCTTATGGATTCGGCTCGATGACTTTGAAGCTCGACATGTAGCATGTTTTGGAGCTCTTTTGGCTCCCCCTTATGGTTTAAATTCGTTTCGGTGTAGAGAACTTCAGACATTGATGGTAAGTTGAGGGTACTACCTTCATGCTGTACAGCCACGGTCTTCCAAGGATGGCGTTAAACGGAACGGGTCGATCTATGACAATGAATTCGACGATCCTTCTTACGTCTCAAGCGGTCACAGCGAGCTTGAAGGACCCAAGAGAAAAGGTAGTTTCTCCTGCAAATCCGATTAGGGGGTTCTTTCTTGTTTAAGAAGTGTCTTGGTGAATCCCATTCGTTGAAATGCATCATAGAAGAGTATGTCTGCGGAGCTTCCAGTATCACCAATGATTCTGGACAATTCGCATCCTCTGACATAAAATCGTATGGCGAGTTCGTCGTCGTGTTGTCTGTCGAGGTCGGTGGTTTCGTTTTCATCAAAGGTGATTTCGTGATCGGGGCCGGATAAAGGCTCTAGTATGCCAACGCTGCTTTCAGCTCTTCGTTTGTGGGCTTTGATGGAATTGACTGACTTTCAGAACTTTGATCCTCCATAAATGAAATGAATTATTTTTCCTTTTTTCTGGTGGTGCGTCAAGAATCTCCGTTTTTTGGTCAGAGTCGGCTGGTAGTGTCCTTGCCCCCCGGACAGGTTGGGTTTGAGTAAACGCGTGCTGTACTGTTTCTTAGGTATCGGTTTCTCCAGCGCTCTTTGGATTTTACTGAACTTGTTTCTCCATTTGGGCTCGTGGTAAGGTTTGGTCATTCGCCTGAAGGGAAGAGAACAAGTCGTATCGACCTCCATCGGGCCACGTATCGTCATCGTGATATCGATGTTTATGTGTTCTTCGGTCTGATTTGGTACATTTTTATGTTCGGAACCCCTCAAGATCATGTTGACTCTCCTCTTTGGGGCGGGAGGTGGCGATTCTGGCGCTGCTGGTCTAAATTCTCTACTTCTTTTACCGTTGTTCTTTGCTTTTGGGGTCGTCGGGGTATCTTCTTCTTCTGCGTTCTCTCCGCCTTCTTTGTTTTCTTCCTTACTGCGGAGTGCGGCATAACATTCTTCAGTTGACTGCCCTTTTCGTTTGTGGAATGAGCAGTATTTTTCCGGGTCGAATATCGACTGTTTGTTCTGCGACGATGAATCTATGGCGTAGGAATGCTGTCCTTTGGTGGTTTGCTCTTTTGGAGTACTGGGCTTTTTAATTACTCCTTTGTTGGCATGGTATTGTTCTTTTAAGGCTGATATCTCCTCTTCAAATGTTGCAAAGTATGATGCGCGATACAACGCATCGTCGAGTGACGTGGGAGCTCGGACCGTCATTTCTTCCCTAAACTTGGAGGAAAACCAGACTCCGTTTTTCAGGGCTGCCAACACCACAACTTCGTTCAGGCTTGATATCTTAAACTTTAGTTCTTTGTACTTATTTATGTATGTTTTTAGCGGTTCGAAGGGCGCCTGTTTGAGATTCCACAGGTCTGCTTTGGTGGCACGTGTCTCAATAAATACCGAATACTGCTTCAGGAATACTGATACGAGTTGGGTGTAATCATCGATCGAATTTCCTTTGAGCTTGGCGAACCATTCTAGGGCGGGACCCATGAGGTTCTCGGAAAAGAAACGACAATAGCCCGCTTTTATCTCCTCGTCGTTGAGATGCGCTCACGATACGGCTAACCAGAAGGCATGTACGTGCGCTTTCGAATCAGAAATTCCCGAGTATTGGTGGAATTGGATCTTTGCGACATCGTGTAATCTTACACATGTTTTTCAATTTGTAAATGGAGTTCGGGGGCCAAGCTCGTCGCCAAGTGCACGATAGAATGTATCCTTTTGAGCTCGGCGTTGTTCTTTTCCACATAACTTTTGAATGCTCCTCCTTGGTTTGGGAACCTTTGGTCATCCTCTTGCAGGTTCTCGTGCATCGATCTTAACGGGTCATATGCCGAGGTGAGGTCTGGATGGACTGTGTGTCCCGTTCATTGGAATTCGTCACCCCCGAACGAGAATCGGTCAT
This sequence comes from Eruca vesicaria subsp. sativa, assembly GCA_932364175.1. NCBI lineage: Eukaryota > Viridiplantae > Streptophyta > Magnoliopsida > Brassicales > Brassicaceae > Eruca > Eruca vesicaria. The sequence goes on along the minus strand of CAKOAT010252932.1, from coordinate 177,717 downwards.
CTCGAGATCGATGTTGCGGTGGGGTTGTTTTTGTTGGCCCACTCCGAGTTGAGATCGGGTCGTTCTGATACCATGTGTTCCATTTTTTACCTCACCTTTACCATCGTAATCCAGACTTTAATAGATCTTTCTTTCGGGTTGGGTCTTCCCCGTGCTTTCTCCGGCATAACGGCCGGGTCGGGTGCTGACCGCTTCGGGGGAGGCGAAGGTTCAACGGTTTTGAGGCAGTGACGTTTGGAGAGTTTGATCCGAATGCTGTCAGATTCTTTCCCTCAGATTTGTTCGGGTCTCAGCGAGTTCTCTCTCGGTTTGTTCTAGACGACTGGTAATGGTTCGATGAACGATCTCTTGTTCGCGAGATCTATCGATAAGTGTGATCAGCATAGCTTTCATTTCAGCCATTTCATCTCGGGTTCGAGCTAATTGACTTGGAAATCTCGGTCTCATTGCTCTGGTTGGATCGTTAGGAATCGTTATGTCCGTTGTTTGGTTCCATACTTGAGATCCAGTTCGGTCATTTGGAGGATTTCGATCTGAGATCTTATTTCTTTCGGTGATCGAGATTCCGATGGGCGGGGTCTGCTAATTTTGGGTCACGTTAGTGGTCTCGGTGATGTTTACCCGGTCGACGGGTACTGGAGCAGTTCCCATAGGGTTCCCGGTGGGAGGGAGGTTTGTTCGATCAAGGGTCACCGGGGCGGCTCCCAGAGGGTTTCCAGTGGGAGTGGTGTCGGTTGATCGAGATCAGACGTGATCGGGATTGTTCGCGTTGGGATCCATAATCGTGCTTAAAAATCCTAGATCGGGTTCTTAGCAAGGGCGTTTTTAGTTTATCATCCTGTGAGAACCGAAATTCACACTTGTCAATTTCCGTTAAATAAGGAAACTTAGGAAAACCCTAATTTTCCAGAGGAACCGGATCTCTGCGAAAGCCAACGACAAGTAACCAAATCAATGCGGAAAAATATGAAAAACGTAATAAAACAAATTCATAGAGAAAGTCGATCTTATTTCTGATTCGCGTAAGAGCGTTGTGATCATTACAGGGAATTATAAAGGCTTTGGCCGCAAAGGCCATCAGCGAGCTGCCAACATAAAACCCTAAATCTAGTCGAGTCGCAGCTCGATAACGAAAGACAAAAAAAGATAAGAAAAAGGATTTGATTGATTTCGGACTGAACCTTATGAAAGGCTGCCTACGTACCCCTTTCGAGGATCAAGTCGAACGTAGTTCAGTTGATAGAGCTGGACCAGAGATCAAACTGCCTAGGCGAGTTCGTCTAGTAATTGAGCGCCAGTCTAAGAAACCAAACTTGTCGAGAAAAAGCCTAAGTTTCTAAGTGCGGAAAATTCTAAGTCTAGAAAAGTTGTAAAAGTCTCAGATGAGAGCTCTGAAATTTGTCCCTGCTTCTGCCCTATGCCTCTTGCTTATATACTCCCCTCCTAGACGGTTTTAGCCTTTCCCTTTCGCCCAAACTCAAGTTTATCGGGAAATTTCCATTTATCTTGATCCTTCCTTTTTTCCTGCGGAAATCTTCTATTTATCTCCAAACTTGCCATTTATCTTCAAACTTGACATTTATCTTCCTTCTGCGAGTAAACCATCAAAATGTTATCGTATCTTCGGGTTAGATTTCGTTAAGATCGCGAGATGGGCTTTTATCGCGTTTTAAGACCTTTCGGGTCGTTTTACGATAAATCCTTTTCACGACTTTATACGAGATCGTTTCCTGATCCGATGCCATTTTTAGTAAATTCCCCGAGTTAATCGTAAAGTTTAGCTACGTTCGTTTCTTGGTTAATCGTTGCCGTTTTCTACGATTTTCTCGACGTTTTTATTAAAAACGCATTTTTTATGATATTAACGAAAAATCTCGAGTTAATCGTATAGTTTAGGCAATGTTCGGTGTCTTGTTTAACCGTTGCCGTTTTATACGATTTCCTCAAGTTCTTTCCGAGAAAACAAAGTTTTACAGTTTTTATCGTAAAACTCGAATGATAGGTCGGATCGAGACGAAACGGGAGACATTTTTACCGTGGTTCAGAACACGACCGTGTCGAAAGACGTAAGCATTGAATCGGGGATGCGGGAGATCGAGGCTCGGGAAGGTCGGTTCGATGTACGGTGAACCGAGCCGGACCAGTCCAGCTCGCCGGTCGGTGAACTGTTCGGGAAGCTTCTAGTTCATCCAACGGCGAACTAAGCCTAGCTGGCTTAGTTTGCCATTGGGCGAACTAGTTGGGACGAGGCTAGTTCACCCAACGGCGAATTAATCCGGCTTGGCTTAGTTTGCCGTTGGGCGAACTACTCTGGACGAGACTAGTTCGCGTTTTACGGCGGTTTCGGTTTTTCGCGGTTTTGTAAAACGATTCTTCGGGTTTTATAAAATGATTCTCGAGTTCTATAAAATGATTCTTCGAGTTCTATAAAATGATTCTTCGATTTTTATTAAACGATTCTCCGAGTTTTATAAAACGATTCTTTGAGTTTTATAAAACGATTCTCGAGTTTTATAAAACGATTCTTCGAATTTTATAAAACGATTCTCGAGTTTTATAAAACGATTCTTCGAGTTTATAAAATGATTCTTCGAGTTTTATAAAACGATTCTCCGAGTTTTATAAAACGATTCTCGAGTTTTATAAAACGATTCTCGAGTTTTATAAAACGATTCTTCGAGTTTTGTAAAACGATTCTTCGAGTTTTATAAAACGATTCTTCGAGTTTTATAAAACGATTCTTCGAGTTTTATAAAATAATTCTCGAGTTTTATAAAACGATTCTTCGAGTTTTATAAAACGATTCTCGAGTCTTATAAAACGATTCTCGAGTTTTATAAAACGATTCTTCGAGTTTTATAAAACGATTGTTCGAGTTTTATAAAACGATTCTCGAGTTTTATAAAACGATTCTTCGAGTTTTATAAAACGATTCTTCGAGTTTTATAAAACGATTCTCGAGTTTTATAAAACGATTCTCGCGTTTTATAAAACGATTCTTCGAGTTTTATAAAATGATTCTCGAATTTTATAAAACGATTCTTCGAGTTTTATAAAACGATTCTTCAAGTTTTCTAAAACGATTTCTTTTATATTTTTTACGGAGACTTTTTGCCATTGATTCTGTCGTGACCGATTTTGACACCAACAGTTAGCCCCCCAGCTCGCTAGAATCTTGAGCCTTTAGCGTAGGGTTCTTGCGAGTGGTTAGCAAGTTTTAGTTAAGTTAGGCGGAATTAATGGTTAGAATCCGTTGAAAGTGATCTTTCCACTCTCCAGGAAGCGTAAAGCGTTTAAAATTAGGGCTGCACCTCGTGAAGGCTGCCTACGTACCGTTTTGAGGGGATCAAGCCTTTCGTAGTTCGTTTTGGAGTTAAGGTTCGTATAACCCGTTTCCTAGCAAGACCTTTACAGTCTAGTTATATGTCGTGTAGGAATTATGGAGCATATTGATGTCGATGGTATCTGGAGCTTTGCCGGCCTTGAGACTAGCCTCGTAGGCCGTCTGGTCTGAGACCCTGCCGCTTTTGGGGCTTTATATTGAGGGAGCTCCGCGACTTGTCGTCTCGCATTCCTTTCCCTTAGTGTATCGCCTTATTCGTTTGCTCGTTTTAGGATGTTTAACAAATCGAGTGAGCGTTTAGATATAGAAGAAGAGACATGCCTTTAGGATCTCGATTCATGCCTTGAGACGTTAGCGACCAGTGTGCTGGGTTTAGGGCAAGACCTAGGTTTATTTTTGGACTGAGGCTATGCGATGACTAGTTGGCTTTCGTTTTGCCTATTGCGATTTTAACCTGATTCCATACCGATTTAGAATCTGCGATAGGTTCTCGGCTTATATGATTCGTCTGGTTGAAACCGAGCATCTCACCTGGAACAATTTCTAAGTTGCCCGGAAGTGCTGACCAAAAGTTTGGATTTCTTTTGTAGCGCTATTACCCTTGTGTCGGGTGTTCGAGAGCTATCTCTGCGAGATAACTTAAGTTTGTTTAGGACTGTTGCGAGTTTGTTGTGATCAGCAACAAACTATTTTTAAATGATAGATGTTTACGTAGTTTGGGCCTTCGCGAAGGATACGTATGTTAAGAAGTTTTGCGTATTTTATAGTCGCGGACGGATTGTTAGGTCTTCCAAGAAAATGACATTATCGAGGAAGGTATTTGTGTCGAAAAACTAATCTCCGGGCATCTGCGACGTCTCACAGTGCCGAAAGTTGGTTTTTATTTTATATGCCGTGTTTCGTGTTCGGAACGTTTGGGGGCTCGAAGATGTTGCGCGGTGTTGCGAGGGTTTTGTCTTAACCCTGCTTTGCAGGAACACTTTGGTTCGTTTGCGGATATTCGCAATTAAAACTTACATTCATGTTTGGATGTTAGGTAGTTTTATGATTTGTGCTAGAGCAATTAGGACCGAGAGGTCGCGTAAGTTGTTTCCCCGAAACGAAGCGTTTTTCGTTACGGTGCTTTGTGAAGTGTTGACCTTCCGAGATTCGTACGGCTTTAGGAGCTCTGGTACGAGTTTTTTCTTACACGTCGTATTTTGTAGGACTCTTGGTTCGTAAATAGTGCGAATCGTGAGAATATAGAACTTAGGCGATTTTCGACAAGTTTGCATTATCTGTTGAATGTATCGGCTTGGCGTGAAGGTTTTATTCGGCCGTAGAGCCAAGGTCGTATTTGGTAGAGGATTAGACCTCGACGCTTTCGCGTTATCGATAAGGTCGAGACGGTTTGTAAACTTGGCATTGAAGTGAAGCGTGATCGGAGAATAGCCATGTAGCGTTTGTCGAGCTTGATATGCCAAGTATGCCCGTGGTTACAAAAAACGTTTTTCCGTTGTAGGTTTGATTTATATGATGAAAGTTTCGTATAAACTTGCCTTTGTTCGTATGGAAGTTGTTTCTTTTTTATCCGAAGGGGACAGAGCCTAAGAAGCTCGATGCAGAGTCCGTGCGGAGTTGTTTACGGGGTACTTTCATTCTCGGATGTAACCGGAAGGAATGAGGGCGGATGCTCATGAACCAAAGGGGTAAAGAGTGAGATCTTTCAGATCGTGGCGCGAGGGAGCAAAGTTTAGATTGGTCGCTCAGTGCCGGATCGTATAGCTTGGTTTTCGCTATAAGGAAAGTAATTTTCGCAAAACCTGTTACATTTACTTTCGAAAGTTACTTCGTTATGACATGTTCCTGACTATACGAAGGATTTCTCGCATAAGTAACGGGCGATGAATTTAGTAAATCGGCACGACGCATTGGGTTAACAATGTTTCCGCAGATTTTTCGAGAAACATTTCCGCCTAGTTTTTGATTCTTCGGTGATGGTTTTTTCGGAGTCACTCGTGGGAGTTTTACCAAAAGTTATTTCACCGAGATCCAATCGCAAAAATTTTTATCGGGTTTCTCGTGCGGAATGAATCACATGACCAGCAATAGGATCAGTCAGAGAGGAGGGAGGACGTGTTCTCTATTGCTGCTATGTGTTCTTGATTTTTCTTTTTACCGCAAATGTTCTTGATATTATTCCGTGGCTCACTTGATTCGACGGAAAAGGATACCAATGTTTTGACGCCTAAAGATTTCTTGTATAATTTTTCGAGTCTTATACGAAACTTGTTTTATCAAGTTCGAGAAGATCTTTATGACTTCGGCAAATCATCGAGTTTCACTCTGAAGTTCGCAAAGATTTTCTAACCGCATGATTGCGACGAGAGGTGCTGTATAGTCCTCGAGATTATTTCTCAGACGGTTTGGATCCGTCTTTAGCGCTTAGACGGTTTTTAGACTGTCGTTTGCTGATGATTTCAACGAGGCGTCGCATCGTCTGAATAATTTTCCGCTTATTTTTTGCGAGAGTTTGCTGTATAGAAAGTGTTTTCTTGATGCGAGGAAAAATGTTTGGCGAAAGAAGAAAAACAAGTTTCCTTTGAAGGATTGGGATGATAGACAATCCGGGTCGATTAAAAACCTTGGTGCATCGGTGATGACTTGGATTATGTCTGATTTACAAAAATTTCTAGGAGCGAGTCGGTTTTAAGACGACGTCAGAATCTCTAGCTCCTTCTTTCTTTTAGGAAATGAGTATGTTTGAGTGCGTGGCGATCGTTTCTCGGTTGTACGAGAGATATGATCGGTTCGTGAATTATGCCTAAATGGTTAGAGAACAACAAATCGAGATAGACAAAAATTTCTTACGGCCTAGCATGCTAGACTATCCTCTAAATTCTAAGTTCTCTAGGTTTCACGGCAGTTTACAAGACGTTTTTGTTTCTTACCTACGAGAAATTAGAAGTCTAATAAAATTTTCAAATTGGACATACCTTAGTTTCATCGATGATTTGGAACCGCCTATTCTTCGTTCTTCGTCTTTTGACTTACTTTTGTATGAATCGGTCTTCGACGAAATACCAACGAGAGTTTCGGAGTGAGGAAGGGATTTCATCGTCCGAGTTTATGTTCTTGTTTCTTCGTACTGCTGGTTTTACTTAACCGACTAGGTGCGCTTTGTATATCGAAAAATCAATCACGTGTTTATGATTGGATGTTTTCGACTTTTCATGGCAGAGTTTAGTAAAACCGGATTGCGTTTAGAGAGTTCAGATCTCTCGTATAGTTTAGGCAACTTTGGTGTTAAGTCGACTGTTGCCGTTTTAGACTATTGATTCAAAATTATACGAAAAAACAAGTCTTTGCCGTTTTTGTCTTAAAATGTCGATGGAAATTCTGACTGAGACGAAACGAGAACCAGAGCGATCAAGACTCAAGATAGAGACTCGAGTTTTAGTTCAGCTCACCATTGGGCGAGCTGGTTGAGCCCTCTCAGCTTGCCATACGGTAAGCTGGTGCGGACAGTCTCGATTCGATGAGTTGATTTGTTTTCGTCGTAAAATCTCAACGGAAATTCCGATTGAGACGAAACGGGAAGCTGTACGATCAAGACTGGAGAGAGAAGCTCGTGGAATGGCTCAGGTCGCCATAGGGCGAACTGGGTGGTGAGAATCCTTGGGGCAAAGTCAGCGCCTCTTGGGCGAGCTGGAAGGCTGGTTAGCTTGACGTACGGCGAGCTAGTCCTAAACGGTTCAGCTCGCCGTACGGCGAGCTAGTTCAGCTTGACCAGGTCGCCGTATGGTGAGCTAGGCGAGAAGAACCCTTGGGGCAAAGTCAGCGCCTCTTGAGCGAGCTGGAAGGCTGGTTAGCTCACCAAGGTGGGAAGCTGGGATGTTTAGCCAACTCACCGTCTTTTCGAACTGGATAGTATCGCCCGATTCTGCGAGTAGCCTAGGATTTTCTCCGTGAGTAACCAACCTAGGGTTCTTCCGCGGGCAACCTAGGGTTTTCTCGCGAGTAACCATCCTAGGGTTTTTCCGCGAGCAACCTAGGGTTTTTCCCCCGAGTAACCTACGGTTTATTCCGCGGTTTCTAGGAAAGTAAGTTTTATCTTTCCGAAATATTCTCGGAAAACGTCTTTTGCTCGATCTATACGTAATGAGATTTTTCCAACTCGGAAATAAGAAAAAAAAACTACGGGTTTGATAGATTTTATCGTTCCCTTAGTGATCTGAGATAGAAATTGCGAGCTTGTTTTGTTGCTCTTCTTGTGGCGAAGAATCGCGATTAGGTTTTTCGATTTAATTAAGTACTACAGCGTTTGCGTGAGCGTTGGCTATAGGATTAATCGCTGCTGGAGTTGTTCTACCAGCGTTTTTGTGACTTTGACTCTGTCTTTCATATATCCAGACATCGTTTTGATCAAGCGTTTTGCGGCTATGAGTAAGAGTAATCCGACCCCCCCCCTCCTTCTAGCGCCAAACTGTGAGAACCGAAATTCACACTTGTCAATTTCCGTTAAATAAGGAAACTTAGGAAAACCCTAATTTTCCAGAGGAACCGGATCTCTGCGAAAGCCAACGACAAGTAACCAAATCAATGCGGAAAAATATGAAAAAACGTAATAAAACAAATTCATTGAGAAAGTCGATCTTATTTCCGATTCGCGTAAGAGCGTTGTGATCATTACAGGGAATTATAAAGGCTTTGGCCACAAAGGCCATCAGCGAGCTGCAAACATAAAACCCTAAATCTAGTTGAGTCGCAGCTCGATAACGAAAGACAGAAAAAAGATAAGAAAAAGGATTTGATTGATTTCAGACTGAACCTTATGAAAGGCTGCCTACGTACCCCTTTCGAGGATCAAGTCGAGCGTAGTTCAGTTGATAGAGCTGGACCAGAGATCGAACTGCCTAGGCGAGTTCCTCTAGTAATTGAGCGCCAGTCATAGAAACCGAACTTGTCGAGAAAAAGCCTAAGTTTCTAAGTGCGGAAAATTCTAAGTCTAGAAAAGTTGTAAAAGTCTCAGATGAGAGCTCTGAAATTTGTCCCTGCTTCTCCCCTATGCCTCTTGCTTATATACTCCCCTCCTAGGCGGTTTTAGCCTTTCCATTTCGTCCAAACTCGAGTTTATCAGGAATTTTCCATTTATATTGATCCTTCTTTTTTTCCTGCGGAAAACTTCTATTTATCTCCAAACTTGCTTATCTTCAAACTTGACATTTATCTTCCTTTTGCGAGTAAACCATCAAAGCGTTATCGTATCTTTGGGTTAGATTTCGTTAAGATCACGAGATGGGATTTTATCGCGTTTTAAGACCTTTCGGGTCGTTTTACGATAAATCCGTTTTACGACTTTATACGAGATCGTTTCCTGATCCGATGCCGTTTTTAGTAAATTCCCCGAGTTAATCGTAAAGTTTAGCTACGTTCGTTTCTTAATTAATCGTTGCCGTTTTTTACGATTTTCCCGCCGTTTTTATTAAAAACGCGTTCTTTATGATTTTAACGAAAAATCTCAAGTTAATCGTATAGTTTAGGCAATGTTCGGTGTCTCGTTTAACCGTTGCCGTTTTATACGATTTCCTCAAGTTCTTTCCGAGAAAACAAAGTTTTACGGTTTTTATCGTAAAACTCGAATGATAGGTCGGATCGAGACGAAACGGGAGACATTTTGACCGTGGTTCGGAACACGACCGTGTCGAAGGACGTAAGCTATGAATCGGGGATGCGGTAGATCGAGGCTCGGGATGGACGGTTTGATGTATGGCGAACCGAGCCGGACCGGTCCAGCTCGCCGGTCTGCGAACTGTCTGGGAAGCTTCTAGTTCGCCCAACGGCGAACTAAGCCGGCTTGGCTTAGTTCGCCGTTGGGCGAACTAGTCTGGACGAGACTAGTTCGCGTTTTACGGCGGTTTTGGTTTTTCGCGGTTTTGTAAAACGATTCTTCAGGTTTTATAAAACGATTCTCGTGTTTTATAAAACGATTCTCGAGTCTTATAAAACGATTCTCGAGTTTTATAAAAGGATTCTTCGAGTTTTATAAAAAGATTCTTCGAGTTTTATAAAACGATTCTCGAGTTTTATAAAATGATTCTTCGAGTTTTATAAAACGATTCTCGAGTTTTATAAAACGATTCTCGAGTTTTATAAAACGATTCTCTAGTTTTATAAAACGATTCTTCGAGTTTTGTAAAATGATTCTTTGAGTTTTATAAAACGATTCTCCAAGTTTTATAAAACGATTCTTCGAGTTTTATAAAACGATTCTCGAGCTTTATAAAACGATTCTTCGATTGTTATAAAACGATTCTCGAATTTTATAAAACGATTCTCGAGTTTTATAAAACGATTCTTCGAGTTTTATAAAATGATTCTCGAGTTTTATAAAACGATTCTTCGACTTTTATAAAAAGATTCTCGAGTCTTATAAAACGATTCTCGAGTTTTATAAAATGATTCTTCGAGTTTTATAAAGCGATTCTTCGAGTTTTATAAAACGATTCTTCGAGTTTTATAAAACGATTCTTCGAGTTTTATAAAACGATTCTCCGAGTTTTATAAAACGATTCTTTGAGTTTTATAAAACAATTCTCGAGTCTTATAAAATGATTCTTTAACTTTTATAAAACGATTCTCGAGTTTTATAAAACGATTCTCGAGTTTTATAAAACGATTCTTCGAGTTTTATAAAATGATTCTTCGAGTTTTATAAAACGATTCTCCGAGTTTCATAAAACGATTCTTCGAGTTTTATAAAACGATTCTTGAGTTTTATAAAACGATTCTTCGATTTTTATAAAATGATTCTCGAGTTTTATAAAACGATTCTCGAGTTTTATAAAACAATTCTTTGAGTTTTATAAAATGATTCTCGAGTTTTATAAAACGATTCTTCGAGTTTTATAAAACGATTCTCGAGTCTTAAAAAACGATTCTCGAGTTTTATAAAAGGATTCTTCGAGTTTTATAAAACGATTCTTTGAGTTTTATAAAACGATTCTCGAGTTTTATAAAACGATTCTTCGAGTTTTATAAAACGATTCTTCGAGTTTTATAAAACGATTCTTCGAGTTTTATAAAACGATTCTCGAGTTTTATAAAACGATTCTTCGAGTTTTATAAAACGATTCTCGAGTTTTATAAAACGATTCTCGAGTTTTATAAAATGATCTTCGAGTTTTATAAAACAATTCTCAAGTTTTATAAAATGATTCTTCGAGTTTTATAAAACGATTCTTCGAGTTTTATAAAACGATTTCTTTTATATTTTTTACGGAGACTTTTTGCCATTGATTCCGTCGTGACAAATTTTGACACCAACACTTCCCCACAGTCGGTGCCAAAATGTAGATCTTAAAATCCACACTCATTATTTTGTAGAGATCGAGAGTTCAATCAGAGGAAGACAAAAGATGTGGGCAATGATGCTCTTAAACAAAACGATATACTCGGACTTCGGTTGACAAAAATGGACAAAAATGGACACACTCATTATTGAATGCAGAATTCGTTTACAAGATTATGAACAAGATCGGAAATAGCAACAAAGAGTAGAAGAAAGCGAACTAGAAATCTAAGAGATGAGGTCGATGTGGTTAGTAAATTGCTCTAGGGTTTTTCTCGTTCGTGTTAAATGTCATCCTAGCTCTCTTTTTATAGTCCCTTTTTCCTCTAACTGTCTCCGCGATCTCAAGAATCTCATCTTCGACCTCGTAGGGTCCGGCTCGACGTCGATTAGCAATCACTCCAGATGGGCGTGGGCCAGTTCAGATAGGTGCGAAAATTGGATCCAACAATAGTGTATCTTACATTACTGAGAGGTGGTTTCTCACTCGTTTTCTCTTAGTTGAAGCATGAAAATAGCTTGTATTTCTGTTCCCTAGTGCAAATCATAATTGTCTGCTCATTTGCCACCAGTAAACATCTTCTACTTTATATGAACGTAGGAGTCATTGGTTAATGGATGAGATGAGTATATCATTTGCCTGAGGATCAGATAAGGACGCATCCAGGGCAGTCTTTAGTTCCTCAATGAGTTTTTGACTATTGATGTAGTTCTCTCGGCTCCAGTTTGCGATTTCCCGTCTACATTTGCTTATCTCGACGGCTACATGGCTGTTGTAAAATGAGTTCCAGACTGCTTCTACAAGTGATTTGATGTCATCATTTTCTTTGAGCCTCCGGTCATATCTGAAGAGTCTCTAGGATTTTTTCTTGAATGTGTTAAAGACTGAGAGTAAAGGTCTATGATCTGAGCCCTCAAATAGGAGGTAGTGGCATCTCGTATAGGGAAATAGATCTGACTACGAGCTATTGGCTAGGCCTTGGTTCAGACGAGATTGAACCAAATGTGTATGTCTTCTACCACGCCAAGAGAGAAAGTTCCCAATATGTTTGATGTCAATGTTGGGGTCAAAATAAGTCACGCCAGAATAAATGGCTAAAAGTCCCAGAAAAAACGTACAAGAAACTATAGACTTTCTACGGAGATACGAAGTTACGGAAAACTCGTATACAAGTACGAAATAGTCAAAACCGGTAACCTTGAAATCAACGTCTACGATTACTTCTCCTTATATTCTCCAAAAGGATCTCGGGTCGAGAAAATGAGAAAAGATCGAAACTGAACAACCGTCCAGCTCGCCAACAGGCGAGCTGAACCAAACCATCCATGCTCCTCGACTCGATTGTACTCTGACTCGTGATCGGAAGATCTCTCATTTTGTCTCGATCCGTCTTACCGTTGGATCCATGCTCCTCAACGGCTTGTTATCTCTTAAAACCTCGAGTAAATCGTATAAAACGGCAACGGTTAAACGAAACACTAGATATTTCCAAACAATACGACTGACTCGAGATATTTTATAAAAAATCGCTAAACACTTGTCTTCTCGTAAAACCTTGAGTAAATCGTATAAAATGGAAATGGTTAAACAAAACACCGGGCACTGCAAAACTGTACGATTAACTTGAGATATTTTATAAACACAGCATCGTATCATGGAACGATCTCGTCTAAAGTCGTAAAACAGCTAAATCGCAAAATGGCTCAGAAAGTCCTAAAACGCAATAAAGGCCCACACACGACTTTAGACAAGATCTAGCCCAAAGATATAATGACGGTTTACTCATTATTCGCAAGAATGGATAAATATCAAGTTTGAAGACAAAATAGAAGTTTTTCAAAGAAAAATGGAAAGATCGAGATAAATGGAAGATTTCCGATAAGCGCGAACTGGGGCAGAAAAGGAAAAACCAACGTCCTAGAGAAGGAGTATATAAGCATATGGTCGAAGTCAAGAGGACCCAGAACTTTTACAACTTTTCTAGACTTAGAACTCTCTGCACTTAGAAACTTAGGCTTTATTCTTGACTAGTTCATTTCTATGACTGGCACTCAATTACTAGACGAACTCGCCCAGGAAGTTCGATCTCTTGTCCAGCTGCATCAGTTGAACTACATTTGGCTTGATCCTTGAAAGGGGTACAAAGGCACCCTTTCATAAGGTTCAGTCCGAAATTAATCAAAACCTTTTTTCTTATCTTTTTTGTCTTTTGTTATCGAGCTGTGACTCAACTAGGTTTAGGGTTTTATGTTGCTAGAACAAGGTAACTCGCTGACGGCCCCTGCAGCCAAAGCCTTTGTAATCTCTTGTAATGATTGCAACGCTCTTACGCGAATTCGAAATAAGATCTACTTTCTTTATAAATTCATTTTACCATGTTTTTTTCATATTTCCGCATTTATTTGGTTACTTGTCGTTGGCTCTCGCAGAGATTTGGATCCTTGGGAAAATTAGAGATTTCCTATGTTTCTTTGTTTTCCGGAAATCGATAGTGAGAATTTCGGTTCCCATAGTTTGGCGCTAGAAGGAGGGGGTACGATTTACTCTAACTCATAGCCGCAAAACGCTTGATCAAAACGATGTCTGGATATATGGAAAGACAAAGTCACAGGTCGCATAAACGCTGGTAAAAACTCCAGCAGGGACTACTTCTATAGCCAACGCTCACGCAAACGCTGTAGTACTTAACAAAATCAAAAACCTAATCGCGACTTTTCGCCACAGGAGGAGCAACAAAACAATCTCGCGATTTCTCTCTTTGAACACGAAGGGCAACGATAAAATATATCAAACCCCGTAATGCTTTTCTTATTTCTGAGTTGGACAAATCTCATTACGTATGGGTCGACCAAAAGACATTTTCTGAGAACTTTTCGGAAAAATAAAACATGCTCTCCTAGAAACTGAGTAAAAACCTTAGGCAACTCGCGGAATAAACCCTAGGTTACTCGTGGGAAAACCCTAGGTTACTCGCAGAAAAGCCCTAGGTTACTCGCGAAAAAACCCTAGGTTACTGGCGGAAAAGCCCTAGGTTACTCGCGGAAAAAACCATAGGTTACTCGCAGAAAAAAATCCTAGGTTGCTCGCTGAAAAACCCTAGGTTACGCGCGGAAAAGCCATAGGTTACTCACGGAAAAACCATGGGTTACTCGCGGAAAATACCCTAGGTTACTCGCGGAAAAACTCTAGGTCACTCGCAAAAAACCCTACGCTATTCGCGGAGTTGGTCGTTCCGCCTAGCTCGCCAATACGGCAAGTTTGATGATACTATCCAACTCGCCAAGACGGTAAGGGGACCAAGAAACCCAGCTCGACAGCTTGGCGATCTGCTCGGCCTTTCACCTCGTCCTCAAGGCACTGACTTTTACAGAGGGCCCGAACCATCCAATTCACAACCATGGTGAGCCTGATCATACTACAAACAATAATCCCACTGCTTTTGTTTCGTCTCAATCGGAGTCTCCGTTGAGTTTTTACGACGAAAACAAGTAGGCTCAACGAATTGGGACTGTACTCACTGATTCGCCACTGGGAGAGTTGGACAAGCTCGACAGATCGAAAAATTTCTATCTTGAATCTCGATCGAAACGTTTTTTGTTTCGTCGCAATCAGATTAACCGTTGAAACTTTACGTTAAAAAAAACGTAAAAACTTGCTTTCTCGTATAAGTTCGAATCGATCGTCTAAAACGGCAACGGTTGACACAACACCAAAGTTTCCTAAACTATACGAGAGATTTGAACTCGCTAAGCGCAATCCGGTTTTACGAAATTCTGCCTCGTTAAGTCGAAAACATCTAATCATAAACGTGTGAAAGATTTTTCAACAATATACGAAGCACACCTAGTCAGTTAAGTAAAACCAGCAGTACGAAGAAATAAGAACATAAACTCCAATGTTGAAGTCTCATCCTCACTCCGATATTCTTCTTGGTATTTCGTCGAAGACCGATTCACATGAAAATAAGTCAAAACACGAAGAATGAAGAAGAGGCAGTCCCAAATCATCGATGAAACTAAGGTATGTCTGATTTAAAAATTTTATTAGACTTCTAATTTCTCGTATGCAAGGAATGAAAGTCTTGTAAACTGCCGTAAAACTTAGGGAACTTAGAATTTAGGGGAAGGTCAAGCATGCTAAGTCGTAGGCAATTTTTGTCTATCTCGATCTATTGTTCTCTAACTGGTCAGGCATAACTCTCAAACTGATCCTATTAGAGTGGAGCAAGACAAAGGAGATGTGAAGGCCAAACAAAGGAAGTGAAGGCCAAGCATCTCTACACCAATCTGAAGAAGAAGAATCTGTACAAAGCCATAATCATGCCTCAATGAAGATAACACACAGCCAATATAAGATTGTGCAAAAATAGGGTGTGTGTACGTAAGAGAAGGGGGCTGAAGTGTGTTGC
>CAKOAT010252932.1:95771-158854 GCA_932364175.1 Eruca vesicaria subsp. sativa | reverse complement strand
CAACAGATCCAATATCTAGTACAACCGAGAAACAATCGCCACGTATTCGAGCGTACTCATCTCATTTCCTAAAGAAAGAAGGAACTAGAGACACTGCCCTCGTTTTAAAACCGACTCATTCCTAGAAATTTTCGTAAAACAGACATACTCTGAGTCATCATCAATCCACCATGGTCTTTAATCGACCCAGATTGTCGATCATCCCAATCCTTCAAAAGAAATTCATCTATTTTCTTTCGTCTAAAAAAAGGGAGGGAGTAGGTGCGTATACTATACTCGTGTACTCCCATATTTAAAAAAAAAAGATTTTTCCTCGCATCAAGAAAACGCTTTCTATAAAGCAAACTCTCGCAAAAATAGGCGGAAAAATATTCGGACAATGCGATGGCTTGTCAAAATTATCCCAAAAGCAAACGACAATCTAAGATTCGTCTAAACGCTTAGAACTGATCCAAACCATCTGGAAAATATTCTCGAGGACCATACAGCATCTCTCATCGCAATCACACATTTAAAAAACCTCTGCCAACTTCAGAGTAAAACTCAATGATTTGCCGAAGTTATAAAGATCTTTTCCAACTTGATAAAACAAGTTTCGTATTAGAGTCAACAAATTATACGAGAAATCTTTAGGCATCAAAGCATTGCTCTCATTTTCCGTTGAACGAAGTGAGTCACGGAATAGTATCAAGAACATTTGCGACAAAGAAAAATTGAGAACACAAGAAGCAGCAATAGGGAACACGTCCTCCCTGCTCGCCGACTGATCCTATTGCTGGTCAAGTGATTTGTTCCACTCAAGAAACCTGCTAAAACGTTTTGCGACTTGCTCTCGGTGAAATAACATTTGGTAAAACTCTGTGATTGACTCTAAGCAACTATCACCGAAGAATCAAAAACAAAGCGGCAAGGTTTCTCAAAAATTCGCGGAAGCATCGTTATTTTGACATCTCCATACGTCGCGTCAAATTACTAAATTCGTCGCCCGTCACTTATGCAAGAAATTTTTCGTATAGTCGAAGACCTTGACGTACGAAGTAATTTTCGAAAGTAAACATAACAGGTTCTGCTATAAGTACTTTCCATATAGCAAAGCTATACAATCCGACACTGGACGACCAATCTAAACTTTGTTTCCACACACCATGATCTGAAAGATTCTCATTCTTTAGCGCTGCGGGACATCGCTGACGCCTGAAGAACAGTTTTTGACAAAAATACCTTCCTTGATAAAATCAATTTCTTGGAAGACCCAACAGTCCAACCACGACTATAAAAAATACAAACTACTTAAGATACGTATCCTTCGAGAAGGTCCAAGAAACAGTAACATCTACCACCTGAGTTTGTTGCTGATCACAACAAACTCGCAACAGTCCTGAACAAACTTACGTTATCTCGCAGAGATAGCTCTCATACACCCGACACAAGGGTAATAGCGCAATAAAGAAATCTAAAATTTTTCAGCACCTTCGGGGATGCTTGATTCCGACCAGACAAGTCGTATAAGCCAAGAACCTATCGCGGACTTAAAATCGGTACGGAATCAGGTAAAAATCACAACAGGCAAAATGAACGCCGATTAGTCATATCAAAGGGTTAAAACCAAAAGTAAACCTAGGTCTTACCCTAAACCCAGCACACTGGTCTCTAGCGTCTCAAGGAAAGAAATGAGATCCTAAAGGCATGTCTCTTTGTTCATATCTAAATGCTCACGAGATTCTAAACATCCTAAAACGAGTAAACGAATAAGGAGATATACAAAAAAAAGAGTTAGACTATGAGATCACAACTCATATTCTTCCCTCCACATTCATACGAATACAAACTTGCTCTCAAAACGCAAAACGCAAAACACAAATTTTTTTTAAAACGGCCGCATAGCGGCACAGACTCGAAGCTGCATACGGTCAGTCCAGAAATATAACGGTCACACTTGGTTGAAGCAAACAGCCTACGAGGCGAGTCTCGAGGCTGATACAAAACATCATTGATATCGCCATGTTCGATAATCTCTACGCATAACTAGACTGTAAAGGTCTCACTGGAAAACAGGTCATATGAACCTTAACTCTAAGACGAATTACAAAAGGCTTGATCCCTTCAAGTAGGTACGTAGGCAGCCTTCACTAGGCGCAGCCCCAATCCTACCGCTTTACATTCCAATGAGAGTGGGAAAACCACTTTCATCGAATATTTTCAACCATAAATTCTTCCTAACTTGCCTAACTCGCCTAAAATTGACTAATCACTCACTAGAACCTCACGCTAGAAGCTAAAGGTTCTAACGAGCTAGGGGGCTAATTGTTGGGGTCGAAATCGGTCACGGCGATATCAATGGCTAAAAGTCCCGGAAAAAGCATACAAGAAACTATAGACTTTCTACGGAGATACGAAGTTACAGAAAACTCGTATCCAAGTACGAAATAATAAAAAAAAGACCCCTTGTTTGTTGGGTCAAAAACGGTAACCTCGAAATCAATGTCTATGGTAACTTCTACTTATATTCTCCGAAAAGTTCTCGGGTCGAGAAAAGATCAAAACCGAACAATCGTCCAGCTCGCCAAAAGGCGAGCTGAACAGCCCTTTCTAGATCGCCAACAGGCGAGCTGGACCTGCTTGACCAGCTTGCCTGTTGGGGAGCTGAACAGACCTGTCCAGCTCGCCAACAGGCGAGCTGGCCGTGCTTGACCAGCTCGAATGTTGGCGAGCTGAACTGATCCGTCCAGCTCACCAACAGGCAAGCTGAACCAAACCATTCATGCTCCTCGACTCGATCGTACTCTGAACCGTGATCGGAACATCTCTCGTTTCATCTCGATCCGTCTTACCGTTGGAGTTTTACAATAAAACCGTAAAAGGCTTGTTTTTACGTAAAACATCGAGTAAATCGTATAAAACTGCAACGGTTGAATGAAACACTAGACATTGCCAAAATATATGATTAACTCGAGATGTTTTATAAAAATCCGCTAAAGATTTGTCATCTCGTAAAACCTAGAGTAAATCGTATAAAACGGAAATGGTTAAACGAAACACCGGGCACTCGCTGACGGCACTCGCCCAGGCAGTTTTATCTCTTGTCCAGCTCCATCAATTGTAATACGTTTGGCTTGATCCTCGAAATGGGTACGTATGCAGCTTTTCATAAGGTTCAGTCCGAAATCAATCAAAACCTTTTTTTTTATTTTTTTGTCTTTTGTTATCGAGCTGCGACTCAACTAGGTTTAGGGTTTTATGTTGCTAGAACTAGGTAACTCGCTGACGGCCCCTGCAGCTAAAGCCTATATAATCTCTTGTAATGATCGCAACGCTCTTACGGAAATTTGAAATAAGATCTACTTTCTTTATAAATTCGTTTTATCATGTTTTTCATATTTTCCGCATTTATTTGGTTACTTGTCGTTGGCTCTCGTAGAGATCCAAGTCCTCTGGAAAATTAGGGTTTCCTAAGTTTCCTTAATTTACAGAAATCGACAGTGTGAATTTCGGTTTCCACAGTCAAAGAGATTGCAAGCCGAGAAAAAAGAGGAGAAGGCACTGAAGGAATTTTCAGAATGATCTATGCCTCTAGATTTCTCTGATTTGTCAGTGAATCATTGAAATCACCCTTGAAAAACCAAGGTTCGTTTCTAGTCTCTGCAATTGTCACCAGCTTATCCCATACTGCCTGTCTTTTATGGATTCAGGGACTCCATATACAAGCGTAATGAAGAACTTCTTCAGTAGCAAATCTAGGATAAAAAATTTGTGGGGACAAAATAAATAAAAGGTAAATATGTGGCTAGAAGGGAATTTGAACTGTGGTCTAGGGGGTGCACGTAAAGGACTGAAACCATCTATGCTACAAAAAACATGTTGTTTCTCATGAAAGTACACTTATTTCTAGATATTTGTGGGGGCAACTGCCTCTTCCCTAATTAACGTAGGTTCGCCACTGTGTAAAACCACGTCTTCTTGTAGGTAAACCTGGAGTCAATGAAGTTATGTTTTGAAGAAAGAATTTCAACCTTAATATCTGAGTGTCACAAGAGAGCAGGGCCTCCACCACCTGGAAAGAATTTCAACTTGAATATCTGAGTGTCACAAGAGAGCAGGGCCTCCACCACCTGGACTATGAGAAGAGATCAAGAAGTGTATAACGTAGGAGAGATCTTCCAATTCTTTAAGCACTGTGGAATCTTGATTCTTTGTCTCTATAAGATACATGATGTCATGGGAATGTTTTTTATTTAGGGATATGAGTCTCTGGACTATTTTGGGATTTTTAACACCACAACATTTCCAGCTCAGTACAGTCATAACACATAATATATATTTTATGGTTGGCTTTGATTTCAGGACACCAGTTTCTAGACGCCACTTCTGGTACCCATTTTTATTTTGATCATGAGTGTGGAGCCAACAGAAATTACCGTAAAAAGAAAGCGCAGAATTTTAATTTTTTTAATCACATTCACATCGCACCTAATCCCACTGTAAAATAATGTTAGGGTTTGTGATAATGACTGTTGGGGTCAAAAACGGTAATCTCGAAATCAACGTCTATGATTATTTTTCCTTATATTCTCTGAAAGGATCTCGGGTTGAGAAAACAAGAAAATATTGAAACCGAACAATCGTCCAGCTCGCCAACAGGCGAGCTAAACAGCCCTATCCAGCTCGCCAACAGGCGAGCTGAACCAAACCAACCATGCTCCTCAACTCGATCGTACTCTGAACCGTGATAGGAACATCTCTCGTTTCGTCTCAATCCGTCTTGCCGTTGGATTTTTACGATAAAAACTGTAAAAGGTTTGTTTTCTCGTAAAACCTCGAGTAAATCGTACAAAATGGCAACGGTTAAACGAAACACTAGACATTGCCAAGCTATACAATTAACTAGAGATATTTCATAAAAAACCGCTAAAGACTTGTTTCTCGTAAAACTTCAAGTAAATCGTATAAAACGGAAACGGTTATACAAAACACCGGACATTGTCAAACTATACGATTAACTCGAGAAATTTTATAAAAACGGCATCGTATCATGGAACGATCTCGTCTAAATCGTAAAACGACTAAATCGCAAAACGTCTCGAAAAATCCTAAAACGCGATAAAGGCCCACTCATGACTTTAGACAAGATCCAGCTCAAAGATATGATGAAGGTTTACTCATTATTCGCAAGAATGGGTAAATGTCAAGTTTGAAGACGAAAAGAGAAGTTTTCAGAAGAAAAATGGAAAGATCGGGATTAATGGAAGATTTTCGATAAGCGCAAATCAGAGCGAAAAAGGAAAGACCAACCGCCTAGAGAAGGAGTATATAAGTATGATGTCAAAGGGAAGAGGAGGCAGGGCTTTTTAAACCTAGAAAAACTGCTGTTAGCTTAGGCGAATTTAGGATTTAGGTAGCTAGACTAGCAAGTCGGATTCTTAGAACGTTTGGTTGTCTAAGTTCTGCGATTCTCTTTGTAACAGCTGCCAACTCTTTATCAATAATAGCCTTTGCGCAATTTCTTCATCTATATTTTGTTATCTTTTTGTTTTAGTGTGTTTCCGCAGAGATCAAGAACCTCAGGAAAATTATGGTTTTCCCTAAGTTTCCATATTTGGCGGAAAATCAACAGTGTAAATTTAGGTTCCCACTGTTTGGCGCTAGAAGGAAGGGGGTTCGGATTCTCTTAACAATAACCACTGAACGAACGAGAAACGATATGCCTAACTTGAACGGTGACGTCATCTCATTCAAGGACAGAGCAACGATCTACTCGATCAAACCTCTTAACGACCTCCTTGTCGTCGAGCTGACAATCGAGAATATGGATGTCGCAAGGATATTAGTCGACACCAGATGCTCAGCTGATATCATCTTCAAAAACACCCTCGAGAGAATGGAAATCGATCTATCCAAAATCGCATAAAACTTAAGCCCGTTAGTAGGACTCTCGGGAGAAATCACTAGGACTCTCGGCACAGTTAACCTTACGGTTCAAGCCGGAAGCATGATCAAAATCATCGAATTCCTAGTCGCCGACCGACCCACATTCTACAACGCAATCGTAGGGACACCATGACTAAACTCGATGCAAGCGGTACCATCAACGTACCATATGTGTCTCAAGTTCCCAACCCCACCCGGGATCGAGACCATCTGGGGAAATCGGAAAATCTCGCAGGTCTGCTATGCCGCGGATTTAAAACAGAAAAGTCCTTCGGCTGACTCTCCCTCCAAAAAGAAAAAGAAACCGTCTGCTATCGACAACGCCCCAGAACAAGATAAAACTGAAATATTTTGGCAGTCGCGAGCAGGCGGAGTGTTGGAAGGGAAGCGCGAACCTACCTGCGAACCCGTCGTCTCGGTATGCATTGATGAAGCGTTCTCAAAACATGTCGTCGAAATCGGTGTGAACCTAAGCGATACTTTGAAAGACGAGCTATTGGCTTGTCTGAAAAGAAACTTGAACACGTTTGCATGGACCGCAGAAGACATGCCAGGAATCGACATAAACATCACTTGTCACAAACTCAATGTTGACCCTACGTCGAAACCCGTAAAAAAGAGACGGAAGCTGGGGCCAGAACGCGCCGAAGCAGTCAACAATGAGGTCGATAGACTCCTCCAGGTCGGATCCATAACAAAAGTTAGGTATCCCGACTGGCTCGTAAATCCTGTCGGTGTCAAGAAAAAGAACGGAAAGTGACGAGTATGCGTCGATTTCACTGACCTTAATAAAGCGTGTCCTAAAGATAGCTACCCACTGCCGCATATCGACCGCTTGGTTGAGGCAACAAAAGGAAACAAACTCTTATCTTTTATGGACGCTTTTTTGGGTACAATCAGATCATGATGAACCCTGACGATCGAGTGAAAACAGCATTCATAACCGATCGCGGAACTTACTGTTATAAAGTAATGCCGTTCGGCTTTAAGAATGCCGGCGCGACTTATCAACGACTCGTCAATCGCATGTTCTCCTAACAACTCGGAAAACCGATGGAAGTGTACATCGATGATATGCTCGTGAAATCGCTCAAAGAGCAAGATCATGTCGCGCACCTCCAAGAATGTTTCGAGAGGCTCAATTTGCACAACATGAAGATAAATCCCGCCAAGTGCCGGTTTTCTGTCGCATCCGGAGAATTCTTGGGATACCTCGTTACCTACCGAGGAATTGAGGCCAACCCAAAACAAATCACAGCACTAATAGAAATGGTGTCCCCAAGATGAAGCGTGAAGTACAGAGACTGGCCGGTAGAGTCGTGTCACTTAACCGCTTCATCTCGCGATCAACAGATAAATTTCTTCATTTCTACGATACTTTGAATGGAAACAAGAAGTTTGAGTGGTCCGAGGAATGCGAGAAAGCTTTCCAACAGCTAAAGCATTACCTAGCTACACCGCCAGTACTCGCGAAACCAGTAGAAGGGGAACCGCTATTCCTCTACATCGCAGTGTCAATAACGGCCGTAAGCGGCGTCCTCATACGGGAAGAACGCGGCGAGCAAAAACAAATTTTTTACGTAAGTAAAACTTTTCTAGACGCGGAAACGCGATACCCGATGATGGAAAAATTGGCATTAGCAATGGTAATGTCGGCAAGAAAACTAAGGCCGTATTTCCAATCTCACATCATTGTCGTACCCACTTCTTTCCCTCTCCGCACGATTTTGCACAGCCCCAGCCAGTCGGGAAGGTTGGGAATATGGGCGATCGAGCTGAACGAGTACAACATCGAATACCGTGCAAAGACTTGTGCGAAATCGTAAGTACTTGCATACTTCTTAGTAGATCTCCCGACAGGAGCACACCCGACCAGGAGCTGAACTCGACCTGGACCCTATACGTTCACGGATCCTCATCCAAACAAGGCTCCAGAATCGGCATCCGACTGGCGGCCCCAACGGGAGAAGTGCTGGAACAATCGTTTTGATTAGTTTTCCACGCCTCAAACAATGAAGCCGAATACGAAGTTTTAATCGCAGGATTACGACTGGCTCTCGGTCTAAAAATACGCAACCTCCACGCCTACTGTGATTCTCAGCTAGTGGCCAGCCAGTTCAGCGGCGAATACGAAGCAAGGGACGAAAGGATGGAAGCATATCTGACACTGGTTCATGATCTAGCTCGAAACTTCAATTAATTCGCCCTCACTCGAATTCCTCGGTCGGAAAACGCTCAAGCAGACGCTTTGGCTGCCTTGGCATCCATTTCGGATCCCGGTTTGAGCAGGGTAATCCCCGTGGAGTTAATTGAACATCCTAGTATCGGACCGCCCATAGTCGTAAACCTGATCAACGAACCGGAAGACGACATCGACAAAAATGATGATCGCCCAGCCGCAGATCAGTCCACCTACGGGTTCAGTCATCCGTGGATGGAAACGATCCTCGCGTACATAGCCAACGGGGAACTCCCATCGGAAAAATGAGCGGCCCGAAAAATAAAGACTCAAGCCGCACGATATGTTTTGGTCGACGGAGAACTCTATAAGTGGAGACTCTTCGGACCACTCATGACCTGTGTGCAAGGAGAAAAGGCGCATCAAATCATGGAAGAAGTGCACTCCGGATCCTGCGGAAACCATTCCGGTGGAAGGTCTCTCGCAATAAAAATCAATCGTCACAGATATTTCTGGCCGACAATGGTCAAAGACTGCGAGGATTTTTCACGAAAATTTGAAAAGTGCCAAAGACACGCCCTGCCTATCCATCAGCCAGTGAAAGTTCTCTCATCCATCTCAGCCAGAGTGCATGATCCCGGCAGAAGTCAAATTCCGGAGAGTAAGAAAGGAGGCTGCTCCCAGAAAGTGAAGAGTCAAACAACCTGATGCTGCTCGACGAACTTGATCTAACTAACTAACGACAGGATCAGGCCCTCGTCCGAATTCAGAATTATCAACAAGCGGCAGCAAAGTACTACAACTCGAATGTAAGAGGCCGTAGATTTCAAGTAGGCAAACTAGTCCTACGAAAAGTCTTCCAAAACACCGCAGAACGCAACGCTGGGAAACTGGGAGCAAACTGGGGAGGACCATACAAGGTCATAAAGGTGGTCCGGCCGGGAGTGTATGAAATCGCTAACATACAGGACATCAAAATTCCTCGATCATGGAACGCAATGCACCTCAAATATACTATACTAGGCAACAAGCTCCGCAAAACACTAAACTACGGGACGGCTTGATCCCTGCTAAAGAGTACGTAGGCATCTCGTCACAAGGCGAGACCAGCTGTCCCCCCTTGATAAAAAGGGGGGTAGGTGAGTATATATATACTCGTATACTCGCGAAATTTCAAACTAAAAATTTCTCAAACAATCTTCAACGACACGGCAAAAATAAAAACGAAATTCTGAATATAGCGAGACGTCGCCAATATTCGGAAAACCGTCTTTCTTAAAAAAAAAAGAAAAACAACAAACACAGTCCATCCGCGACTATAAAACGTACAAAACCTCTTAAGATATGAATCCTTCACGAAGGTCCAAACAACGGTAACATCTACAACCTAAGTTTGTTGCCGATCACAACAAACTCGCAACAGTTCTAAACAAACTTAAGTTATCTCGCAGAGATAGCTCTCATACACCCGACACAAGGGTAATAGCGCTATAAAGAAATCCAAATTTTGGTCAGCACCTTCGGGGATGCTCGATTCCGACCAGACAAGTCGTGTAAGCCGAGAACCTATTGCGGACTTTAAATCGGTATGGAATCAGATTAGAATCGCAACAGGCAAAACGAACGCCGATTAGTCATCACAAAGCCTTAAAATCGAAAGTAAACCTAGGTCTTACCCTAAACCCAACACACTGGTCTCTAACGTCTCAAGGCATGAATTGAGATCCTAAAGACATGTCTCTTCATCTACATCTGAACGCTCACTCGATTCTTAAGAGTCCTAGAATGAGCAAACGAATAAGGTGATCTACAAAAGAGTTTGAATGTGAGACGACAACTCGCGGACCTCCCTCTACATTCACACAAACGAAAGCATTCTTCTCGAAACAAAAGAAAACGTAAAGTGATTGTTCATTCATCAAAGTTGCAAAAGCAACGGGGATTCAAAGCCATAGCGGCCAGTACCAAAATAAAAACACGCCCACACTTGGCCAAAACACAAAGATCTAAAATAAAAGTCTCATACGAGATTACAACTTCAAACATCCTCCGCACACGGAGTCTCATCCTCGCCCATCGTTTCATCGGAACTCTTCACCACCTTCATCAACCTCTAAAGCCTTGCTCTCGTCCATACTTGGCTGAAGGGCGCACACAGATCTCAGGCCAGCAAGAGCCGACCGAGGTCGCCCTCCGTCTCCATTAACTCTAATTCGGCAGGTACACCCTCCTTGACCCCTTCAATCTCGCAGACCGTCAACCCCTCGATACTCTTGATCTTGCGTTGAAGTATGCGCAGCTCCGAGGCTTTAGCCTTCTTAGCATCCTTTGCCTTGAGAAAGGAACTTGCAGTCTTCCCAAGATCCCGCTCCAAGTCACTGATCCTAGCCTCGAACTGAGACACCTCCACAAAATGCACATCTTCGATCACCTTCAACTTCCCTTCGAGCTGAGCGGACCTTTCCTGCGACTCAGCTAGTTCCTTGGCCAAACGCTCGACCTCGGACCCACATTCATTAATCATTCCATCGATTAACGAGACAAACTGGGCGACAATATAGGCGGTCAGACACCAAATCTTTGTAAAAATAAAGATACATTAAAGGTGTATTCGCAAATCTATACCTTGGCTCGATGCTGCGACATCAGACCAGAGCTCAGCGCCTTGTTTGATGAGGGACCGGCATCGGAAGCTTTCGTATATCTCCTCTTCTTGGCCGCATCGGGGTTCGCGCAAGGCCTTTTGCGATCTTTGGGCGAAGAAGCCCGCGTCGCACTCAGCGCCGGAAACCCCAAAAAGATCACTCTCTTGGCCGGAGGAGGAGGCTTCGAGACCATGGCTGGCTCGACCTCAGTAAGCTCGGGACCACGGCTGGTTCGACCTCAGTAAGAGTCGGGACGGCAGATGAACTCAATTGTTCGACGGTGGTATTCACCGCAGGTTCCATAGCAACACTCGCTGACATGTCCGAAACAACTTTAGATGCCTCTACAAGAGTTATCGGATCCGTCAAGGTAACGTGAACTGGGTGTGCCGCCTCTTCAGCATCCATCTCCTTCTGAAACGAAAGGATATCCGAAATATAAGAATCCGGTGAGCCTGCTGTGGAATTGTCGTTGACCAATACATCATGGTTTTCTCGAACTTTATTGGGAGAAGACATCTTGACAAGAAAATTTCCTATTGACGAAGGCTCCTCCTCCGCTCTTACAAAGCATGGTGGGGTTAAATCATTGGATACATTATGAAACATATTGTTGGGTTCTTTTTTTTCTTTTTCTGTTTTTGAGATTTGTTGAGACTATGCATTTTATGCTTACTACAAGCTTCTCCGTTATTGACTACTCTGCATTTTAGTTAATGCTTTCAATGAAACAACCCAGAATCATAAACCAGATTAGTATGAATACATTTGTAAAACTCTTTTGAGCATCAAAGCTGTTAATTCCATCTTAAAGTTTAGTATTCCAAATATTTGTCTGACAGGCCGAGGAAAAAACAAATGGAGTGTAAGAAACCTCGAAACTTCGACATTTATAAAGCTTATTCGTATCAGCATCTAAATATCAGAAAGTAATTTTAATCGAGCAAGTGGAATCATACGATGTACGTTATAAACGGTGTAGAATTGTTAGTGTTTTGTATTATTCAAATTAGAATAGCAAATCCGCAACTTTATTCATCCAGTAATTACTCTCCAATAATTAGAAGGACCGTTACAAAAGCAAATACCAAGACAAGCAGATAGGTCATACGTAGCAACAAATGTTGTAATTATCAAAAACTCATCTCACCATTCGATCAGAGGCGGAGGCCTTGAAGGCGGACTATCAGCTGAACCCACTGTTTTTAAAATATATTTGTTTTTTATTTAGAAAATTTGTAATGACACCCATTAAAAATTAAATTTAACCCCATTAAAATATGACCCCACTAAAATAATTATAAAACATTAAAATTAAAGATAAATTTTAATTATATAAATTGTATGTTTATAGTTTTTATTTGTTAAACATTAGATTATATTTATTTTAACCTAAAATACAATTTATCTTAAATGTTAGTTACATATATTCCTAAATAATTAATATCAGAAAAAATAAATAAAAACGGAACGCATTTAAAAAAGTGATTTATATTTATTATCCGACTAACGCAAGAGAGCGGAAAAACTCTCATATTTCACAAGCCATTTAAAGATAAATTTTAGGTTATATTTCTTTCTTTTTTTATTATATTATTTTACTTTGCGTATATAATTTTAGAAAACATCGTAAAAAAAAGTAGTAAAGTAAATGCTTACAATTCATTGTTTCAATTCAATAAAAATGTTTAGGGTTTATGTTCACGGTCTAAATATATTTAAGAATTAATTTTCTATTTTTAAGTGGGCTACTTTTAAATATTGTCAGATAACTAATGGTTCTAAATCTGAAAAGAAAAATCTATCTAAATTATGATAGCTTCTAAGACATGTATGCAAATGTTAAAAAAAAAGTATTACGAAATTGCATGGATATCAGTTTCCAAATATTTGCTTTATTTATTCTATCTAGAAAAATTATTCGAAAATATAGTAAATGAAGTTATGATTAATAATTTTGTAAAAAAAACCTACGATAAATAAGTTTCAAACAAAAAATGATCATAGAATACATTTATGTTATTGTTTATAAATTAGGTTTTCGAAAAAAAAAAATTCTGATCCTAAACCCCAATACAAAAAAAATCCTGGTTCCCCACAGCATTCTATTGTCTTTAAACTGTAGTGATCAGTGTTTGATTTATTAACGCAAGTTTTTTTTAGAATACACGTTCAACATATTTTTTAAAAATATTTCAAAATTTTGTTAAGATAAGTCAAGTAGTGATGCTACCTTACGTATGAACTTCATATTTAACACTTGGTAGTCTACGTAGCAGTTTATGATAAACTTGGATGTTTACTAACTTTTATTAAAGAATAGACACATCAAGTATTTCCCCAAAATCTAACACTATTAAAACCCCCATATAAAAGGCTGTGAGCTATGCCACATCGACAATTATAATCGACCAATAAAAAGATTGTATTCGGACACGTCAGCAGAGCTTTGGGTGAAATTGGGCTTACCTTTTTGTTTATGATAGAGCCCAGTGAGCCCAGTAAACCAAACGACGATGAGCGATGAGGTTCTTCTTCTTTGTTCTTCGGCGTTTCCCCTCCTCTTCATCTCCTCCAACCAAAAATCGATAAATCGACACAGCTCCACCACTGTGCAATCAAACCTCCTAATATCTCATTTATGGCTTCTTTCACGTCTCTCCCTCTCTATTTGTTTATAATCCACTCTTTTGAAGATTTATCACAACTCTATCAGGCGATTATTGCGATGAATTCCGACAACAACTCTACAGTTTCCGGCGATCTTATGACGAAGAAACCTCTCCGCTTTCGGCGGTGATCTTATGACAGAAACTGTGGAGATTGTGTCATAAGCTTATAGCTTATATGTGGTTCTTCTTCGTCCTTGACAATTTATATGTTAAGAAACCTCCGTCATAAGCTATACCCTTAATTCGATTGCTTATATGTATCGATAATAAGCACTCCAATTAACTGTTATATGTTAAGAGTTTGTGTCCAAGCCTATCTTCTTCCTTCTGGTTCAAGAATGTGTTATGTTTGCATTACAGGTATTGGATGATGACTACTCAAAGCTTGCCTTTTTTTTTTATTGAAATTCTAAAGTTAATTTAATAGTGTTAGATTTCTCGAAGGTTTGTATATCCATTGGCATTTTCTTGATTCATCATTATTCATCTAAAATCAGATTATTGAGACTATATATCTTTTTTTCATCTAGCAATCTCCATGGATTGGTTGCTTGTGGTAGTGAGGATGGTGCTGTGGAATGTTCGATATGAGAATGGAATCATCTGCTGCTAGGATCAATGCAGTTACACATGGTGGTGATACTGCTTTGGTACTTCTTCTAACATATACTCCACATTCAGATATGAATTTTGTATCAATATTTCTGATAATCATGTGCTTTTCTTTTTTAATGGTTGATAGGAGGTTACTGCTATGGAGTTTGATGATAGTGAAGGTCTTCAAGTAGCTGTTGGAAGTAGTGCCGGAAAGATCAGATTCAATGATTCATTTTGGAAACCAATGTCAATTTGCTATATAGCTATGTTTTGTTGATTGTGGTGCACTGGTGCTCTATATCTGCAGGTATTCATATACGACTTGAGAACTTCAGCTCCCATACATGTGAAGGATCACATGTAAGTAGTATTACGAACTTTTAATCCGTCATAAACCCCATAACTTTAGGGTTTGTTTCCTTGGTGTTCATAGTCTTTTCTTGAATAATTTGCATGTACGAGAGCCCAATTTTGAGCATTAAGTAGCAACAAACTCTTAATACTTAACAACCTAAGCTGATAACCACTGACAAGCACATTGTTAGAATATGGGATCCGAATACAGTAAGCTTCTCTCAGTTTCCTGAACTCATAACTAGATACAGCTTTGGGTAACCCTTTTTGTCCTTACAAGGGGAAGGTATGATCAGCATATAACCGAGTGGAGGAGGAATAAACGACATTTGTGTGTTCCCTGGAAGTGGACTAATGCTTCTGGCTTTAGATACTACCCTAATCCCATCTTACTTCATACCTGAACTTGGTCCCCCTCCTAAATGGTGTTCTCCTCTTGAAAACCTAACGGTAACTATCTGATTCAAAGAGTCTCCCCATATGCGGTGAAATTGTTTATTGCGAACATTTTTTTTTTGTATATTCTCAGGAAGAGATGGGGGAAACTTGACAAACAACTATTTACGATAATTACAATTTTGTGACAAAGGAAGATCTGGAGAAGTTGCAGATGACTCATTTGATTGGCACAGATTGTTTAAAAGCTCAAATGCATGGATACTTTGTGAATCACAATCAGAGTAGTCTCCACTCTCCATGTTTTACGATAAATATATGTTTTCACCATTATCAAAAAAAAGGAATCAAAACTTTGTATGTGATTTTTGGAAAGAGATTGGCAAATTGTCTACAAAATTACAAAAACAAAATATTTAAAGAAACACCATTACCAACAAAAAAATATTATTTATTAACTTCACCTAAAAGAAACAATAATTAATAAATTATAAATTATAGTTCTTAAAACATATCAAGTCTTTACGAAATTCATTCGACAACAAATTGAACAATTTTAAATAAACAATGAAAATATAAAATCTTTCAATTTTAACTAAAACATAAAATTTTATTGATGTTAATAACAGGAACGATAAGGAGAATAATCTAACACCTAAATTATTATTTACTTCATCCATTTCATTTTAATTGTCTTTTAAGATTCATGCATACAGATTAAGAAAAAAATTATTTTTTTGTATTTTCAAAATAAATAAATAAATTATTACCTGTATAATTAACCATATTTTAACCAATAGAAAAACAAATTAAAAAATATTATTAATAAATTTTGTATTCAAATTATAAAATTAAACTTATTTTAAAACAAAAATTTAGTCTAAAAAATAATTAAACTGAAATGGATGGAATACTTTATTATTGTTGGTTCAAACTCATGAAGTCACATACAGTAGAATGGCTCTTTTAGTTGATTATGAATATTATAAACTACTTTAATCTGAAATTTTGCTTAAGGTTTAAACTGGAAACTTAGTATAGATATAAAATTAAATTGTACTTTATAGAAACTCCAGATTGGGATTTTGTTTTGCTAAGAATCTAACTGAAGAAATAAGATGCACCACCAAAAAAATCCACAAAAACCTGATTCATCTCCTCACCACTTTGGTTTTCTCCTCATGAATTTAATAGAATTTTTTCTATGTATTCAAATTGTTAATTTTTTGCGGGAACCCAACATAGAAGTACAGGTTTTGGAAATATAAACAACCCGTGGCTATGACTAGATGATATTTTTGGATTGGTATTTCTACTTTAATTTACCTGCAATTACGTTCAGTGGCGGATGCAGAAAAAATTCATCAGGGTCATAATAACTTTGTCTAACGTACATAAACCATTGAATGTACGTTAACTCATACTGAAATAACTTTGATAATTGGGTTATTTAGTGTGCTTAATTTGTTGTAGATCTGTATATAAAATTTAATGGGCTGCAAATAAAATAATATAGTTACAGAATTATGGTCTATAATATTTTGGACCAAGGTCAAACAAATTTAACGGGGGTAAATAAATATTTTGGAACTAGGGTCACTTTAAAATTCTCAATAAAAACTATAATGTTTTCACAATTTCATATGGGTCATTTGCCACTGTGACAATGAATTGTCTTCGCCACTGATTATGTTTTACCTTATTACTATCGTAACTATATTTTTGTAACCGATATTTATTTCAGACATCATTGGTTAGGTTAGTGGCAGCAAGATATTCAACAATGAAAACAAAATTATTCAATACAATAACTTAGAAATACTATATCGTGAGTTTTACTCATTTCTAATTCAATTTACTATTTATAATTTTCTAACTTAGAAATACAATATTGTAATATAAATATTAAATACAGTGTATTGTATATATCCGGGCGTAGCCCGGAAAAAGTCTCTAGTAAGATTAAAAGCCTCAAAATTTTAACATCCAACCATCAATATTATTAAAACAGGATCATCACTATTTTTTTCCATTGATCTACCCTGGAATATTACTTAAATTGCCACTAGAACTACATTTAAAAAACTCTAATTATTTTATAACTAAATCTACTTTAACTATTTGATCACTAACCACGTTCAATTTATAAAGCCAAGCAGTTACCACATTCTTTTTATTTTCGGGACTCAGTGAAACAATTAATAAAATAGATTATTAAATAGTACTAATAAAATATTATCCACTTTCTCCTTATATATAGCCATTATCTATTGATGATCATGAAACCCAGTTTTACTCTTCGAACACAAAATAGACGTATAAATACAAGTTGTGCTTCTGAAAGGTTTTGTTTTATATTTAGACTTCATTTGAACACATAAGTAGTACATATAATAAAAGATTTCTATAGTTCTAAATTATAGAAGTAATATAAATTTCATGGTTTATATTTAAATTTTTATTATACATAATGTTAGACATATATTTATGTAACTAATGCAAGAATGCTTACTATTAAAAATATTGATTCGATTGATTTTTTTATTAAATGTGATGTGATACATTTTTATCATATATATTTGCATATAAACCTATTTAGTTCAATGGTTTTTAAATAGGTTATTCGATTAAATGTGATAAATACCTTTTCATCGTCTATATTTGCATATCATGCCGCAAATAAAAAACAATTTTTTATATATTTTTACAATTAAAATTAACAAAAATAAATAATGCACACATCTATACAATTTTATATATTTTGAATTTATAAATACCGTCAATACTAAAAAAACTTATGTGATGGTATATCTACTCAAAACAAATAAATTTATGCAAATTCTATAGAAAACAATAAATAAAAAAATATACCCGCCCTTGAAAAGGGCGGGTCAAAATCTAGTTGATGAGTTAAACGAGTACATCCAAATCTACATTATCTATGCCACTTTCGCTTAAATTCATGTTACATCTAATCTATTAAAATAGAAATATAAATATAAACTAACCATTAAACTTGCACAATATTTACAACTTATGTCACTAAGAATTAAATAAATCTATATTTAAGTAATCATTAGGTGGTTGTCCGCAAATTTGCAGGTACAAATAATTTTAAAATATTATGTATTATTATTATATTTTCACATGTTATAATTTATTTTAGCTTTTCAAACTGAATGTGAATTTTTGATAGATATGTTTTAAATAAACATATTTTAGATCTTTTATTTATTTTGGTTCTTTGATTATTTTTAAAATTATAAATGATATTTTTAATATTTCATTAAAAAATTTTATCAGTAACTATATATGACTGATTAGAATTTTAATCCATTAAGAATGTAGTTTTATTTTTTAACATTCACATCAAGACCATATATATGTATATATATTAATTGGTTTGCAGATCAAGTCTTTCATCTACATTTTTTTAAAGATCTAATAATATGAATGACATGAAAAATAAATTCATACTTGAAACTCAAATATATATAAAGATTATGAAAAGAAACAAGACTATATGTATATATTCCCATTAGCTTAATAATATTTCCATGTAAGATTTAGTTTCTATTAATTTATACATTAATACTCATTCATAGTAATAGTGTACATATTTAATAGATAATAAAAAGTTTCATATTATGATATAAATAAATTCTAGCTGGTAGAAAGTTTAAAAACATTATGACCAATTTTTGATTAAATGATTCTGATAACTGGAAACAGTTAGACACACAGTTCTTATTGATATGATTTGAAATTAAAAAAATGAATGCTTATTATGTTAATTACTAATTTATTTTGTTTTTAGTTATCTCTATAACATGCAAAATAAATTTTTTTACAAAGTTTCTTAAACAGATTATTTTTAACTATGTATAAAATTATTTATCCATTTTATAATTGATATAGTTTTTATGGATTTGTTGATTAATAACTTCCATTTTTTGATATATAGAATACGTTTAAAATTTACTTTATACATACAAATTTCTGTCTATCATCATCTATGTAATAGACAACAAATAAAAAATATAAATAATTGTATTTTATTTTTAATTATACATTTATATAATTGCAAGGATTTTTTAAATCTTTTTTTGTAAAAAAATTCATTTAAAACATGAAATAATTTACAGACTTTTTATTGAAAATCTTAAATATGCCTGTTATCTAAAATTAATTTTACTTTTATTTTAAATTATACTATACATAATTTTTATATTATTATCTACATAATACATACGTAATTCATTTAAATTTAATATGTTTGATTGTTTATTTGGTAACATAGATTAGATTAAGTAATTCAATGATTAGTTTCTTTTTAAAAACTTGATTTAAGTAAATGAAAAATTCAAATACCAATAAGCAATCAAATTAAGAGAATTAATTCTAAACTTCACCAATGAGTAACAACTAAGCAAAAAATCATTAGAAGTGACTTCTCAATCAATATATAGTAGGATTATCTTTTTGCATTTTATTAAATCATTTTTTAAATCAATTTTACCTAATTTTTTGTGATCAACATACTTCCTAAATGATTTAGCTATTTTTTTGGGAAAATTCAAGTTTAAAATCATTTTAATAATATAATATAATATTTTCCAAGTATCATATAAATTCCACATATTTAGCTTGTAAGGCTTAAAATATATGTATTTAAAAAATTTAAAAATATATGATTAACCATTAATTATTTTAAACAGTAAAATCTATCTATGCTAAGGTTTAACTATTTTGAATTATTTGTAGAATAATATGGATTATTTATAATCGAATACTCATTTTAATCTATCTAAATGTTTCCTAATATATATATAGATATATATATATCAAATATTTCTAAAATATATTTTTATTCATTTCAGTTACTATTAATTATGTTGAACAATAAATTTATTTATATTAACTTATAAATATCATAAAATTACTTGTAGAATAATATTTAATGTTTATAATGTAATATTTCTTTCTGATTTATCTAAATCTTGCGATATGACCTATATATAAATAAAATATTTAAAATATTCCATAGTTGGGAAACGATTTTGTGTTAAAAGAGACATTACTCGAACATACCAATGGTTCAATGTTTGTCGAAAGTTTAACATGTCCCACATGTTAATATTTTTTTCCAACATATAAACTATTTCACTATGATGTTTATAATTTTTTTAAAATATGATAAATATTTAAAATAATATTTGTATGTATAAAAGTGAAAATAAAGACATGCGGATCAAGCTCTAGTTTAAAATTAATAAATATGTACATTCGTCGAAAGGTGATGACATATATATATATATATATATATATATATATATATATATTTCACATCCACAATACTAAAAATATTTGTACATATTATCTAAGAATGAAAGTCGATTAAATATAAACCATTACAATTTTTAAATGGTTTAAAAAAAACTGTATTATCTTTAAGAAGACGTTAGTGATTTTTTCAACTGAAACCAAAAAATAAAATTTAGAATATGATATTAGAAAAAAATAAAATTTACAAGTTCAATTTAAAGCATTATTTCAGTTGTTCTATAAAATTAATATATACTATAATATAAATAATTTTAATATAAATTCACACATCCGTAGCGCAGACTAACTCCTAGTATTGAAGAATTCTAGTTTTTAATCGGTTTTTTCCTTTGCAAAATTAATGTTAAGTTGAGTATTTTATATACGATTCCTAATTTTTATTATGATTTTTGAAACACTTTTTCAAAAAAATTTGAAACACTTTAACTATAGAAAATGTCGGGTCTTCAATAAGACCTTTGCAAAAGTAATGTTAAGTTGAATATTGTATATATAATTCTTAATTTTTATTATGATTTTTGAAACACTTTTTTTAGTCAACGCTTTTTAAAACACTTTAATTATAGAAAATGTCAGGTCTTCAAAAAAAAACTAATTCCAAAAGTTTTGTTGTAAACATTGGATTTTTAACAATGAAAAGACAGAATGGTCAGTTTTTCTTTTGTTTAGATCTAAGGAATATGAAAGACTCTTGTTATGAATCTTGATGACATCAAAAACTTATATTTCGCAACTCTTCACCTATTTTTACAACACGTTTTTTTTAAAGTAATTAACACACTTATTTTAAGAAAAGAAAAAAGAATGGTTCAGATTAACAACTTATAAACCAAGGTTGCCCATTTATTTTGAGTCTTTTGACAAAAGAAAAGACCACGCAACCAAAGTTTTATTTCTCAAGTGAAGTACCTTTTCATAATATTTATAATTTTCTTTTTTATACAGGGAATGGTTTAAACAAATAAAAAACAGGGGATGGTTTAGATTAGCACACCTTTAACCCACGGGTTCCGTTTAGACTTACTTTTTGTTTCGTCGCCAATAAACCATTGTGTCCATTAACAGAGTTGACCCTTGACTCACATCTCTTCTTATGTTTATGTCTTTAACAACCACTTTCCAATTTCTCTTTTTCAATTTTCTTCTTCTGCATTTAAATCAAAAAATAAGATATTGGTAAAAACATGATTAATAGGAAAATCATCTGCATTTGAATTTCTTTGCTCTGGATAGATCCCCACTCTAGACTTCTTCTAGTAGTGCTCATTCAGAAAAGCACTCTTGACATCTAGTGAACTAACATGGATTCAAGTCTTGCTACTGGAACAAACATATTCAAAGGCATTCTTGGAACACAACATCTTTTCAAAGCACTTTTGAAATGAGAAACATGTAATTTGTGGAACACGACCACATGCTGTGAAGATTTTCTCCTTCTGTTACCGTGTTCTTCACCGTCACCCACCACTATGTTAGTCCTGACTCGTTGTACTATCTATCGTCAAATCCCCTTCTCCTCTCGCCCGACTATAACTCTGCCGTAGTCAATTGAGCCTCTTGGATTCTTTCCTGTCATGTTTAGTTTGATAGAATTTCATAAAATGAGTTTTTGTTTGGTTTTGGTAACTTTATGGTCCCGACACAGTAAATGTTGGAAGATGGAGTCAGTGTGCTCTTGCCCATTAAGTCTTGTCAGGTTTTTATCTCACGTAGCCAAAGTTAATGATATCAATTCTTCTTGGTCGTTTTAACACATATGTTGCCAACCGAGACTGACTCATCTGCCCATTCGCCTCTACACCTGATAGGTCCATTCATTTTGTGTTGTTCAGCGACAAATTTATATATGGATTTGGACCCTCAACCGCCCCACCTTCTTCCTGACCAAAAGATATGCTTGATGATGTCTTTGAGATTCACAAGCTTTGTTGGTTTTAGAGCTGATTGTGCTTGTTTCAATGTCAAATCAAGTTAGATAGGACTTCTTTCTCTCGATTTTTTCTGTTTCTAGAGTTTCTCACCAAAAATATTGCCGGTCAACAATTCACCACCAGAGTCAATCACTACGTATCTATCTCCAACCTCCACTCATCAGTGCTTCAACGTCGTTTATCGTCAATTGTTCGTTTGAACAATACTTTATGGGTATCAATCAGCTGAACAAAAACACTACAAAACAGTACTTTCTGAAATACAAGGCAAAAATACTTGGTACTTACCCCGTACCCGCTACTTGTCTCGTTCTCGTTTGAAAAAAATAAGTATTTATCGTTATCAAGTCGAATATCAAGTTTCAAAAATGTATTACTCGTAAACGAGTTAAGTAACAAATAGTGCAAAAAAAAAGATAACACTTGCTACTTGTAAGAAGTACTTAATTCCCTCTTAATTATATTTTTGTAAAATGTCTTTTCCACGGAATGTAAATAACTAGTGTGTATGTGGAATATATATATAACAAATAGGTTGAATCTATAACAATGTGTATGCATGACACTTTTTGTTTTATTCTATATCAGTATTCAAAAAATATTTTCAACAAACTTGACCTACACGTTTAAATAGAATGACTTCTTCACCTTCACATATATGGTGAAATTTATTCTACTCACAAATTGGACATAAATATACATAAAATCAGTTTAAGCTTATGGTGTTGGTACATATTGTATAGATAACAAGTCAAGGCAAATAATTGCAAATATTCGAAAGATCAAATACAGTGAAACCTCTATAAACTAATAATGTTGGGACTACACCAAACTTTTTTCTTTTAATTAATTTAGAGATATATTATTTTATAGATATATTAATTAAACCAAAAACTCAATTTGGAACTATAAAATTATATTTATTTATAGAGATATTTAGTGTATATTAATTTATCGAGTATTAATTAATAGAGGTTCTACTGTACTTGTTTAGATCAAGTAAATAGCAAGTCAAAATTTATAATAGTTGGACAGAGCAAGTTGGATAGCAAGTAATACTTGGACAGAGCAAATTGGGTAGCAAGTATAGCTAAAATAGCAAGTACTTGCTCCGTGCCCACCCCTACGAATAAAATCGTAAATAGCATCCATAAAACAAATATTAGTTTAATAAAAATGGTTTTCAAAAATAATGCTTTTAAAATTGACTAATCGAACTGCTGAACTTAATATTAAAAACATCTCAGTGAAACATATTTTTTGTGGAGTTGCACCTCAAAGTGAATGTCACTAAAGGTCTCAGCTATTTCAGTAAACCGACCAAATTGTGCAAGAAAAAGGCATATTTCATCTTCCTCTTGCGTCTTCTATTCAGACAGTGAAACGGCTTCTTCTAGAATCATCCTGCAAAATAAGTAGACCAACCTATTTGTAAGTCACGTGAAAGGAGGATAAAAATGACCAGAAGTATTATTCAGGAGGATAAACATGAACAGAAGTATTATTCGGTTATATAAGGAGAACGTTAATTACATGGTTAGTGAATGCTATCTTGTCGGTGACGTCAAGTAGCTCCTTCCACTTCTTTCCAATACCCATCTGGATTTACAATAACAAACAACCAAGTACTAATTTAATCAGACAGATTCAGAATCAGTCTCTTAACATATATACTGCGAAAACTATAAACGCAGGTATAATAGAATTATGAAGCGTTAACCAAACCTACATAACTTCAGCATAGACAATGATTTTACTTCTGAATGGTAATTTAGAGCAACAACGCATGTCAATCAACAAATGTTGGTAAGACACCCATGGAGAGACAACAAAAGAAACAAGTAGCGTTTTGATGTATTCAACAGCTTATGATATTTTACTGTAGAAAGCAATCAACAAGTTAAAACTAAGGAAGCTAGACAAAAGTACGTTAACTTCACTTCGCACACACCAACAAGCAAAAAATGAAAAAAAAAAAGATAACCAAACAAATAACAGATAAGAACTAGAAGAAAACCACATTCGTAATCGTGAACAGCACAACAAGATCAATGTACATAGTGAGAAAATAAAAATATTACCAGAACAGCTTCATTTGATTTAGTCCTTGTCCACAATGAGAGCTTGTCTTGCTTTTGGCGCACACTAGCAACAACACCACAAATCTCATCTGCCTCTTCGAATTGCTCTCCAATCAAAGCCATCAACTGGCCAATAACGAGAGAATAGTCATTAGGACATAAACAAGATGCAAGTGAAAGCCACAATTGCAAGAGAAAGCCACAAAAATAGTAAAAGGGCAGAGAAGATATTACAGTTTCAAGCCAAGCCTTGTCTAAAGCTTGTTTCCTGTTGTTGGTAACAACATAAGTCCACTTTCCGCCATTAGCACACTCTGGATCTTCCCACTTTGGCTCAACGCCAGCTTTGAACAAGTGAATATCAGCATTCGGTGTCAATTTGCTGGGAATGAATATACTCTCGTGCAAACTGCAAAACGAAATTATAATAGTCTATAGATTTACATTGACTGGGATACAGAAACTCAGATGTCAGATATCAAAGAAATCTAACAAGGCATACAGATCTAACGTTACAATGAATCATAGAGCAAAGAGAGGATGAGACCCTAACGACACAAAACCTAACCTATGTGACGAAACCAAGGAGGAGAAGAAGACACACCCCCAGAAATCTTCGACAGTGTCGAAGGTACAGGATTTACGGAGGGAAGCTCCCCAGGCGGCGCCTTGCTTGGGCTTGGATTGGTTATCGAACCAGAAACTCCACTTTCTTTCGAGCTTGTGAGGCTGCTTCTCCTTTGACTCTATGGCCGGTACTTCCGCCGCCGCAAGGGATTCGTTCACATCCTCGGTCGCCATATTTTCGGTAACTTGTGTTTTTCTCTCTCTTTTGATAGTCACATCCAGCTACAAGCCTGTCGAATAAGAGAGCTCAGCCCAATAACTTGGTCCACGAGTTCGGCTCAAGATAGGCCCAGGCATTTGAGCCATCACCTAGACGCCCTTATTCAAACAATTTAAATCACTTAGAGCATCTCCAATGTATTACTACATTTTCTACTCTAAAATGGAGTAACTCCAAAATATAGTTGAGTTTTACTCCAATGTATTATTCCATTTTATACTCCAAAAAAATATTTTGTAATATATTATGTTTTATATTTTTTATTTTAAAATTAGTAATATCACCTTTCATTTATACTATTTGCAAAACAATCCATTTTCAATTTATAGCATTTCTATTAAATACAATATTAACAACAATCAAATTTTTATTATATAAATCATATTACTCAACAAAGTTTTTTCAAAAACATTTAGTAAATTAAAAATTACATTACATAGCTTAAACACAATAATACATCAATTCTAAATTATTCATTAGAATTAGAATAATTTTCCCACAAATGATCAACTAATGCATTTTGAAGTCAAAAATAAGCTTATTTATCTTTGATTTTTCTGAAACGGAAAAGAAAATCTTGGAACCTCACATCCTTCAGTTTCAACTTCTCGAGGTAGAACTTCTCTTTCAACTTCAATTGGCTCTTCGAGATCACAATCATCTTATATTATCATGTTATGTAAGAATTTAATAATATGTTATCCAACTATTTTAATAATTTTAATGGATCCGGAAATGATTTATCGAATTATTAAACAATTATCTTTGTTGTAAGTTTTATTTTATGTTATTTCTTTTGTATGGTGCTTATCTTTTATTTTCTATATGTATGATCTTTTATGTTTTACATTATATATATTTTGTTGCGTAAAAGAGTTCATCATGTGGCTATTTATATAATTAAGAAACACTAACAGTAAATTTTATAATATATATAGTAAAATAATATTTATATACTTATTTATAATAATATTATTAAAAAGGCTATTTATATAATTAAGAAATATTAATAGTATATATAATAAAATAATATTAATATAATTATTGATAATAATATTTTATTAAAAACGAGGCTGTTTATATAATTAATAAATGTTAACAGTAAATTTTATAATATATATATATAGAACAATAATATTAATATACTTATTTATAATAATATTTTATTAAAATGAGGCTGTTTATACAGTTAAGAAACGTTAACAGTAAATTTATCATATATATTGTAAAATAATATTAATATACTTATTTATAATAATATTTTATTAAAAACTAAAAATATATAAATGTGGAGGACTATTTTATAAATAAAAAAGTTTAATTCCATTTTGGAGTAATGAGTTGTTTACTCCATATTTGGAGTAATCATGTTTGTTACTCCATTTTGGAGTGGGTTTTGGAGTGGGTTTTGGAGTAGGGTTGGAGATGATTTTACTGCAAAATGGAGTTTGGAGTGGGATTGGAGATGCTCTTATATTCTCTACTAATCTTCATATCCTTCATCATTTAATGAAAATCCCAAATCAAATTCTTCTTGAACGATCAAAACTAAACAAAAAACCCCCTATGGATCAGTGAATCCATGTGTAAATATTTAAGTTCTCTACTTTTCAAATTCGGAAAAAAAATATTTTAAAATCGTTTTTAAGCATATTATGATTTTCGCGAAAATATGAAAAAAAATTTTTTTTGGATTTCTGAAATATTTTTATCAAATTCTATAAATCAAATAAAAGATATTCATGTTTCCAGTTTAATTTTATGATTTTTTGTTTGACATATAAAATTAAAATAAAAAAGTGAGGACATTTTATCTTTAAATTTTTCATCTAAGGGCACTATAGACGATTTCTCCAGACATTTTACCCAGACTCCAAAACTTAAACCGAACCGAACTGAAAAAACTGATTTGAGTCGAGTTATGACATTTTTACACTACTGGATCTTGTTATAGTATAGAGGACCTGTGGAATTTTAACCCGATTTGACCCGACATGAATTCGAGACCTCCAAAATATAATGAAACTAGATTTTGAACCCGCACATCCGTGCGGATATTTTTCATTTTATAAAAATATAACAAAACCTTTCAAATATATATGATTTACATTCTATTGTTATATATTGTATAATTGTATAATCTTACAAATTTAATTATTTTTATATAATATATTGTTGTAAGTTTAAAAAAAAAATTCATATATAATTTTTTTATATAATGTATTTGTTGTGAGTTACAAAAATATATGTTAACCATTTTTGTATAAAAATATTATATGATTTAAAAACTTTAATATGTTTTAAAAGTGAGTGATATTTATTTATTTATTTGAATAAAAGAAATTTTTTTAAACAAAATATTTTTCTTTACCAATTTAATATATTTTATATTCATTTCACATAGAATTTTATTTTAATATATTATAGAATATAACTAAATTATAAAATATAACAATTTTTATTTTAAATAACATTAATATAGATATTTATGTATATTAATCACGAAATTAAATAATGCATACTTTATGAAAATATTTAAACTTCTTTGTAAGATCTTGTTAGATATTTTCTCAACAAATTTATTACTAATATCTTATTAATTATTAAAATATTCCTCCAATTATATATATTTGATTGATTAATATAAATAATTAAATATGTCATATTAATGAGGTGGTCCAACATGACTTTTTTGTATTAGATATAAATGGTATTTCTCTTTTAAGGATGTGCGAGTATTTTTCATTTTATAAAAATAAAAGAAAACCTTTCAAATATTTACGATTTACATTCTATTGTTATATATTGTATAATCTTATAATTTTAATTATTTTTCTATATTATATTGTTGTAAGTTTTAAAATAAAAAAAAATTTCATATATAATGTATTTGTTGTGAGTTACAAAAATATATGTTAACATTTTTTGTATAAAAATATTATATGATTTAAAACTTTAATATGTTTTAAAAGTGAGTGATATTTATTTATTTGAATAAAAGAAATTTTTTTAAATAAAATTCTTTTCTTTACCAATTTAATATATTTTATATTCATTTCACATAGCATTTTATTTTAATATATTATAGAATATAACTAAATTATAATATATAACAATTTTTATTTTTAATATATATATTTATATATATTAATCACGAAATTAAAGAATGCATATTTTATATATTTTCTCAACAAATTTATTACTAATATCTTAGTAATTATTAAAATATTCCTCCAAATATATATATTTGATTGATTAATATAAATAATTAAATATGTCATATTAATGAGATGGTCCAACATGAATTTTTTGTAGTAGATATAAATGGTACTTTTCTTTTAATAGTATTGATTCTATTAGGTAAATATGGGTGTTTTAGTATATTTTAAATATTATAGATATTTTTTTAAGTTTCGGGTTTAGGTTTTCAAATATAGGGTTTTAGGTAAAATTTTAGATTTTCATAAATATAGTTTGGGTAATTATATAAATGTTTGGGTATTTTTCATGTCTTCGGATCCAATGTTGGATAAAATTTAGATATTTTTGTATATTTAAAAATTTTTTATGTATTTTTGGTGGTTTCGAGTAATTGTTTAGGCTGGATCCAAACCAAAACCTAAAGGAA
Source organism: Eruca vesicaria subsp. sativa (assembly GCA_932364175.1). NCBI lineage: Eukaryota > Viridiplantae > Streptophyta > Magnoliopsida > Brassicales > Brassicaceae > Eruca > Eruca vesicaria. The sequence goes on along the minus strand of CAKOAT010252932.1, from coordinate 130,253 downwards.
AACTGACTTGAACCTAAACCAACATAACCCAAACCAAACCTAAATTGAACCTAAACCGACAAATTTTTATTACCCTATTGGGTCCAACTATCTAAGACTCAAACCAACCTGGACTATACAGGATCCAAACCAAACTCAAGCCGACAAATTCTAATTACTCTATTGGATCTAAATATCTAAGACCTTAAGAACTCGGACCAGACAATACCCAACCTGAATTCAAACCGATGACTCGAATGCACAGGCCTAGCTCAAGAGCTCGACATTTAAAGAATTAACCAAAATGATTGATCCGTTGAGCTTGACTCAGTAGATCGGCCCAAGGGTTTTCCAATTGATATAAGATGGTGTTTACCAGTTTTAACCATGATATAAGTCCTTTTCTATAGTCTTCTATATGCATATGTATGAACTTGTTTTAGAGTCTTTTCAAGTCTAGGTACATTAGACGTGATTTGAGCTTTTGAATTATTTTGGAGCTTTCAGGAAAGCTCTCCCAAAAACTTGAAGTTGAAGTCTGTTCATGCAAGAAGTGTTGATTGATACTCTTGCTTGTCTCCCTCTACCCACAAGTTTAATGATGATTTAGAGAAATTATAGTCTGGCCTAGAAGTCCAGGAACTACACAAGAGTTCCTGGCATGTTTTGACTATATTTTAGGGGTTATAACAGTTTTGTAAGGTATGCTTCATACTTGGAAGAGAGAGTTTAGGATTAGAGAGAGAGATTTGAACTCCTTCACAAAAAAGATTTTGAATTCCCTTTATTCCTCTATTTCATTTATGCATTTTATTCAGATTATTATGATATTGTTTATGATTATTACTGAATAATTCCCTCGTTAGATTAGGGTTCTTCAAAGGCTATTTAACGAATTGTTAACTTGATAATATTGTTAGGGTAATCATTTGGTTCTTCATCTAGTTGATCTTAATGCTAAGTTTATTGATCACTTTAAACCTATATCTTAGGATAATTGGTGCACGCGAGAGCATGGTTAATTACTTGAACAAAACTTAGATGAACTAAATAATTAGACACAGTGAGAGTTGGTCTACGTTTTTAATGAATATATCAAACATGAGTTTATGGATTGTCTGAAGTAATTGAATTCACATAGTAGAGTTGGAATTTAAGGTTTAAACATCAGATAATCTTTACATCGAGGTTTGATTGATTATTAATTTAGTATGAATTCAAGAACGGTTCGTTAATAAATTCCTGATAATCTGTTTAATTTACAGTAATTCATATTGTACCTGCGAGTTTCCTAAGTCTAGCGCTCCTCATTCTGATAACACCATCTCTTATTTCTATGTTTACCGTATTTCATTGTTTGTCCGGCTTTACTTTGAAAAAAAAGTCAATTGTGAAATCATAGAGTTCTTTTGGATTCGATCCTTAAGTGTTACAACTAAACCTCTTAAGGGTAATTTGAGCATATCAAATTTGGCGAGTTGTCGGGGACTCTTTTGTTTTCTGTTAACTTATGAGTTCTTTCTCTTTTCATGCTGAAATAAGTCATATTCAACCGACCTTAGCATGTGCAACCGCCATTTTCACATAGGCGTCGCATTCAGTCATATTCCACAACGAAGGAAGCGGACACCCCGCCGGCTTGAAATACCTGACCAAATGAGTGACGCTGTCGGGATCATCCGTGATTGAACAATCCTTAGCATGGGAAAACTGCCAGTGAAACAGCTTCGCGACCGCACTTTCGTTCGTGGGGCTGGATCGAGCATCATTCCCAGAAATCTTTGCCTTCTTCGGAGGACGATCGTGTTCCTCCGAGCTATTCGGACTACTGGAACTCAAACAAATTGCGGTTTCGGCTCATCCAAATCTTTGGCTTCGGATCGAGCAGTAGCACGAGGAAGTCGAGGCTCCTCGCGAAGAATATCAGTGAGTGCTTACCCCCATCACCAGAACGAATCCGCCCCGCTCCATTGTTCCGATTGCAAATTCTTTCGGATTCACGCGAATTAGTTTTTCTTGATGTCATGATCAACGATAGGAGGAAAAATACTCTCGAAGAATACGACGATAGGAAAAACAAACTCGATATTTATAAAGGCAGAGCGAAACGAATATTACAAACTAAAAAAGGGGATAAAATCTAGAAGATTTAGATATCATAAATCCGTGATTATCAGTAGAATTTTTTTTTAAAAAAAAAACAAAAAAAGAAAAACAAAGAAAAACGAAACATGATATATCTGATTTAAAATAAAAGAGATAATCCTATGAGTCAGCTCCGTCCTCGGAAGAAGATTCTGCAACAACCGAATCGCCAGAAACCTCAGGGAGATCTAAATTCGAGACGGACCAATCCGCAATGGCAGCCAACTCGACCAGGCCTTGACAGTCATTCTCTATCTCCTTGAGACGAGCTAACTCATCGTCGATAACCAGTCAACCATCCTTGATCTCGTTTAGCAGGTCGATGTTCGCAACCTTCTCCCTTAACTGGATCTCTGCGTTGGTCTCCTTCTTCTTGTCCAACCACTTCTTCTCCGCAAGAGCCAGGACTTCCTTGCAGCGATCTGAGATCTTACAACGCATGTCACGAGACTTACGATGGATGTCCCGCTCTCTCTCCTCAAGAAACACTACGACCATCGTCTTTTGATTGACGACCTGGGTCTCAAATACCATCATTTGTTCACAGGCCTTCCTCCATTCATCCTTCAGGTATGCGGCTTCTCCGGTCTTCTTTTTGAGATCCTCCTTAACCTTACAGAGAGACTCCGAGACTCTTTGCTTCAGTCCGCGACCTTGCCAGATCTCTCTCACCGCGGCCCTCAAACATTGCGACGAACTCGTCGACAGCAACCATAACCTATAAAGTATCGGAGACATCAGAACAAGATTGATTCACTAAAGGACACTACAGGGAATAATATGACTAACCTTGGAATTTGCATCCATGATCTTGGCATATGCCTCCCTTTCCTCAAAAGAAGCCGGAGGAAGAACATAAAAACTTGGAGCCGATGTACTGCGGCTTCGAAGCAACAACCATCGACGCTTGTGGTCATTAATGGCAGTGTCCTCTTCCAAACTAGGACTCAGAGAGATCGGGGATCCCCCCAAAGTCCTCTCGACGTCAGAGACCAGAATTGGGATAAAATTCGAATCCTCGAGGTCTATGCTCTCTGTGACACGACTCCGGTTCCTGAAGGATGACCGCCTAATCAACTGCCTATCCGACCTGGCAGAAGAAGGAGGATCGCTATAAGGACCCGCGATGTCCTTGAGTTTGATCGAGCGGTTGGTAATAGCCGGTGCTTGATCGATCCCATCCGGCAGCAAGAAGGCGGCGCAGATGTGTTCGCCATCGAAAGATGACCCATCCTGCCAATCTCGTCATAACATCTTCAACAGACCGCAGTGCTCATCCGACATCGGAGAGTTCCCAGAATGCACTAGGAAACTGTAAAACAACTGCAGAAGTCATATATTAAAGACAAAAAATAGGGTGCATGTGATAAAAGAATCAGAACCAACCTATATCAACAGACCAAAGTCGAGGAATCCTCGCGAAGTCGAAATCACCCATTGATGAATAATCGACCTTGAAGACGAAAAACTTCTCTCGCCAAACTTGATCACGGTATGGAACCCCCTGGATAACATGGCGTCCTACACTCGGCGACATAGGGAAAGTCCCCGGGCTTTGATTGTTCCTCTTCAGCAAGCACAAGTGGCGTAGATCCTCTAAACCAAAGCGCAAACCCTCCTCGCGAGCTCTGACCACGAGTGCCAAGAGATGCCTCGAGAAGTTTGGGCACATATGAGTAAGAGATATACCCAATTCAGCCGCGATTTCAAGGATTGGGCCAGGAATCGGGAAGAAAAGACCACAAGACTCGAAGAATGTGAGATACGCTCCGCAAAACCCCTCACGAACGGTTTTGGGGGTCTCGAGCGTAGTGGCTAGTTCGAGCTTGACGCTCCGATCGACACCATAAGTCGAATATAAATCTTCAAGATTTTCAGCAGTGGTCGTCGGAAGGGGGAAAGTGAATGTCACATCTATCTTTGCTTGAATCTAGAGAATCGCACGAGCAAGAAATTTTGGAGAGAAAGAAAAAAATTAGGAGAGAAAGACAAGTCTCTAATATTTACAAGACAATTCACCGACATTGAGAAACGGCTCTATCATTAACGAGGATATAATGATTAGGTTTTGCATTGAAAACAACACAAGTAGCCGTTATAGACAAATGCCAACGGTCTGTCGATAAGGAGAGGACATGTGTCGGGTTTCTGCACCGCGAAAACTAAACCGTCTCTTATCAATTGAGTCTGAGCAATCCATCTTAATCTTTTACCAAAATAATAAGATTGGGGGACAAATGTTGGACCAAATTTCGGCACCTATCTGTGTAGGCCCAAGCTCATCCAAAATTACCACGAACTCGACGTCAAGCCGGACTCTACGAGGTTGAGATGATATCCCAGAGATCGCGGAAACAGTTAAAGGAGAGAACTATAAGGCTAGAGTTGAGTGCAAAAGACACGGAAAAACCCTAGAGCTATTCACTAATCACATCGACCACTTTCTATAGATTTCTAGTTCGCTTATTGCTTCTACTTTTCGTTGTTTTTTTCTGATCTTGTTCATCATCTTGTAAACGAATTTCATATTCAATAAAATTCCATTTTTGTCAACTGAATTCTGACTGTATCATTGTGTTTAAGCGCATTGTTTCCCACATCATTTGTCTTCCCCTAATTGAACTCTCGATCTCTACAAAATAATGAGTGTGGATTTTAGGATCTACAGTACGTGTGAGGATATAAAGGTCAGGGAGGACCCATGGCTCTCTCACAATGAACAACAGAGACCGACATGTCTAATACCTGAACACCTCCAAGCCTTAAAGGTTGCTGACCTCGTCCAACAAAACTCCTTGGAGTGGAACCAAGAGAAAATAGAAGCTATCTTGCCTTTTCAAAAAGAGCTAATCTTTCGCCTAAAACGTAGTCTACAAAAAAGAAAGAATGAATTGGTATGGCTTAAAAATCTCAATGGAGATTACAGTACAAGATCGGGATACCTGACTCTAACAGAAGAGGAAAGAACCATCTTGCCAACAATGACTCCACCTCCTTCAATTGACTGGCTAGCAAATGTCTGGAATGTAAAAACAGCAGAAAAAGTCAAGATTTTTCTATGGAAATCCCTACATGGAGCGCTTCCAGTAGGAGAACAGTTCTCTATCAGAAACATTAATACATCCACGCTGTGTAAGAGATGCAATGAAGTCAAAACAGTCACTCACCTGCTCTTTCAATGCCCTTATGCGATGCAGGTCTGAAATATGGTCCATGCATCAATCAGAATTGATCCATCTCTGTTTGATTCGTTCCAGGAAGGCTGGGAGGAGGTTAGAAAGATTCCTTCTCTCCCCCCATCGGGAATTGCAGCAGGAACGACGGCAACGTGGATCTGTTGGTCTCTCGCAAGAAACCAACTTCTCTTCCAAAACCGGAGCTTCACCCCTGCGGAAACTCTCCAAAAAGCACTAACAGATGCTAGGGAATGGACGGAGGCGCAGTCTCTCCAAAGCTCATCCCCTGAGAAGCCGTTTATCAGAATCGAACTAAACTCTTGATGACCGGGACAAACCACAGTCTTCACCGACGCAGCGTGGATCCTTCTACAGGTAACACAGGATTTGGTTGGATCATTGATGATCTAGCCTCGACATCACCCTTCCATGCGAGCTCTACTTATGTATCCTCGCCCCTAATGGCAGAAACTTTAGCTATGAGAACAGCTATGAAATTTGCTCTCTCTCACGGCCTCGAATCGATCGCAATCCTCTCCGATTCTCAAATCCTCATCAACACGATAAAGAAGAAGGAGAAAAGATTGGAGATATTTGGTGTTCTTAATTTCATTCCACATCAAGAAAATGTATGGACAGACTCTGCTGCTAAGCAGGCCTTATGGGCCTTAAACCCATTTTAAGATTGAAATGAAAATGCGAAGGTTTGCACAAAAACAAAGAATAAAAAAGTGAAACTCAAAATTTGAGCCACTCATAGAGCTTACCCCTATCACTTTTTTCAAAAGCCACTTCACTCTTTCTCATTTTATTATAAAAATGAAATTTTATTTATTTTCTGGAAAACATAATTCTAATTCTAAGGCTTAGCACTTCACATTTGTCAAGTCTTGTTTTGCCATCTGTGTTCCAAACAACAAGTCTCCTAAACCAGAATTAAGTCTTCTTCAAGTTCCAGGTACCTCCTGTTTTTCCCCAATAAACATCCTCTGTTTTGTACTCAAATCCTTTTTACTGTTTCCAGCATTTGATCTGATCTTGTTACCGAGTTTGGAAACCCGATTGTTTTTTGGTAAGAGAATCTTAAAGAAAACTTTTAATAAAGTTAAACTCTGTCTTTCTTTGCTAATTACGCTTTTGAAAAAGGTTGATTACAGTAGATTTTGGGTCCACCCATTACTAATTAATCCATACTTCTGTCTTCTTTTTAAATAATACAAACATGGATCATCACACTTCATAGCATGGGATGTGAAGCAGGCCAAAGTCAGAGTCTCTGTGGAATGTGAGAAGCCGCTGCAATTCGAAAGACGTGTTCAATTCTCATCCACAGGAGATGAAGTTGTGGTATCTTTCAAGTATGACAAGCTCCAGAAATGGTGCTTCATCTGTCACAGAATGTCTCATGATGGTAAGCGATGGAAACGAAGAATAAGAGAGATTTTCTACAAAATCTCCAAGTTGAGTTTGGTTATGATTTTCTTTCCGGGTATTATGTTCTTGATGGAAACGAAGAATAAGAGAGATTTTCTACAAAATCTCCAAGTTGAGTTTGGTTATGATTTTCTTTTTACTGTTGAGCTTAATGGCCTAAGTGGTGGTTTAGCCCTTTTTGCTTTATCTGAATTTAATCTTCAAGTTTTATCTTCCAATAATAGAGTCATTGATGTATCTGTAACAATTGATGGCAATAAAATTTTCATCTCTTTTGTTTATGGAGACCCTGTCATCAATCAAAGACAATATGTGTGGGAGCAACTAGCTAGAATAAGTATCTCACGCTCTGATGTGTGTTTCATGGTCGGTGATTTTAATGAAATTAATGGCAACCATGAGATATTGGGTGGTGTTATCTGGAGTGAAAGTTCCTTCCTGGACTTTCGACTTATGCAGCAAAATTGTGGCATGATCGAATTTCCATATTCAGGAGACTGCTTATCCTGGGTAGGAAGAAGACACAATTATCTTATTCGGGGCCGTCTGGATCGCGCAATGCGAAATTCGGAATGGTTCAGTCTATACTCAATCTCTACATCCCAATATCTCCAGTTCATGGGCTCAGATCATCGACCTATTATCACCCACCTTTCTAACTGGAAGGGAAAAGGATGGAAAAAGTTCCAGTTTGATAAACGATGGACTTCCAAAAATGGATTTGAAAATACAGTTCGTGAAGGATGGACTGATAATGGAGATAGAGATCTCTCTCTACATGATCGAATCAAGAAGTGTCGATCGACTATTGCCTCTTGGTGTAGAGAAGAAAACTACAATACCCAAAAGATCCTAAATGAACTTCAAGACAAATTGGATAAAGGCCAAGTGGTTCAGTCCTTATCGGCAGCTGAAGTTTCCTTAATACAAAACCAAATGCAAAAAGCGTATGAAGAAGAAGAAGGTTTTTGGCAACAAAAAAGCAGAAATCTTTGGCATAAAAAAGGTGAACGGAACACAAAATTCTATCATGCTACAACCAAACACCGACGAGTGCGGAACCATATCTGGGGTTTGAACGACAATAGAGGTGTGTGGTGCGAAAATGAGGGAAGAGTTAAATCAATTGTCGTAGAATACTTTAGCGAACTATTCTCATCATCTTCACCCAATGATATTGAAGTATCATCAAACCAGTTGGAAAACACTATCTCTCCAGAAATGAATGAGAGTTTATGCAAAGAGATATCTCCCGCGGAAATTAAAAAAACGGTTTTCTCCATCCACCCAGAAAAAGCTCCAGGACCAGATGGAATGACAGCACTATTTTATCAAAAATACTGGAACACCATTGGCCCCCAGGTGATAGAGATGTTCCAGGGTTTCCTTAACTCCGACTCTTTCGATCCACAATTAAACGAGACAAATCTCTGTCTAATACCTAAAACGGAGCGGCCAAGAGATATGGCTAATTTTCGTCCCATTAGCTTATGTAATGTCTGCTATAAAATCATATCTAAGGTGTTATGCCAAAGATTGAGACGTTACCTGCCAACAATTATCTTGGAAACCCAATCTGCTTTTGTGGCAGACCGCGCGATTTCAGATAATATACTTCTAGCTCAAGAAGCCTTCCATGCTCTGAGGACTAATAACAAATGTAAGAATGAGTTCATGGCAATTAAAACAAACATGAGAAAAGCTTATGATAAAGTGGAATGGGATTTCTTAGAAGCTATGATGAGAAAAATGGGCTTAAGGGAAAAATGGACTCAATGGATAAGGAGATGTGTACGATCAGTATCATATAACGTTCTTATAAACGGTAACCCTACTTGCCATATTACCCCAACGAGGGTTCTTCGCCAGGGAGATCCATTGTTCCCATACCTATTCATCCTCTGCACAGAAGTGCTTATAGCAAATATCCGGAAGGCCGAAAATTCGGGACAAATCACGGGTCTCAAGGTGGCGCAAGCAAACCCTCCGATATCTCATTTGCTATTCGCAGATGACAGTATTTTTTCTGCAAAGCAAGCCCAGAGCAATGTAATAGTCTACTCAACGGCCTTGATGAGTACGGGAAAGCTTCTGGACATATAATTAATTTTAATAAATCAGCCATCACATTCAGGAAGAAAGTACTGCCAGAAAATATGTAAAATCTGAAGAATATACTAGGAATCACTACCGTAGGTGACAATGGCAAATACCTAGGCATCCCGGAGCAACTACAAGGCTCAAAAATCCATGCCTTCAACTATGTGCGAGACAATACGCACAAAAAGTTCAATGGATGGACAACGAAATAGCTTTCCGAAGCAGGAAAAGAGATAATGATCAAATCTGTTGCATCAGCAATTCTGACATTCTCAATGTCGTGTTATTTGTTCCCTAAAGGGTTATGCAAATAAATATCCGGTGCAGTATCCAATTTTTGGTGGAGCTCCAACTCTAATTCAAAAGGTATGCACTGGATTGCATGGGATAAACTATGCCTTCCCAAAAAAGAGGGAGGGTTGGGATTCCTCTCGCTCGAAGAATTTAACATAGCCTTATTGGCTAAACAACTTTGGCGGTTGGAACAAAACCTTAACTCCTTGTTTGAAAGAGTGTTTAAAGGAAGGTACTTTAGGAATTCACATCCCTTCAAAGCACCAAAACAGTCAAGACCTTCCTATGGATAGAGAAGCATTATGGCAGCAAAATATTTAGTTAATGAAGGTCTTCGACGTACAATAGGAATAGGTGAACACACATTGGTGTGGGAAGAACGGTGGCTACCAGATGAGATTGCTCGTCCACCTATGGTAACCCAGAGTTTTGATCCAAATCTCCGAGTAGTGGACCTTATTAATCCGGTGAACAAGGATTGGGATATCACTAAGCTCAGGAACTTTCTACACCCCAACGATATACCGCTGGTACATAGTCTACATCTCAGCAGAAATCCTAAACCAGATGGATATTTCTAGAATTTAACTACATCGGGAATATACACGGTCAAGTCAGGCTATAGATTAGCGAGATCAAAACCAGGGAGATATACTGAATTTTTGAATCAATTCCCATCCCTTAATCCTATAAAGGAAAGAGTATGGCAAGTCAAAACTGGAAATAAGCTTAACCATTTTCTATGGCAAGCTCTCTCTGAATCGATTGCGGTCAATGAACGCCTCTTCAAGAGACACATTGGGAACGACCCCAGTTTCCCAAGAAGTGGTTACGAGGAGGAAACAATCAACCACATGATTCTCACGTGTCCTCCAGCTAGGAAATGCTGGGCTCTTTCAACAATCCCATCGAACCCCGAGGTTTTCCCCTCACAAAATCTGTACACAAATATGGACTATCTACTCTCGAAAGCCAATAATGGTAACACAGACAGTTTTCCCCTCACAAAATCTGTACACAAATATGGACTATCTACTCTCGAAAGCCAATAATGGTAACACAGACAAACTAAGTAAAGTCTTCCCTTAGCTTATATGGTACATCCGGAAAGCTCGGAATGAAAAACTGTTCAATGGACGAGTTTTTTTCACCAGCAGATATATTAGACCTGGCATTAAGGGAATGCTATGCCTGGTTCTTGGCTAATGAAGAGAGTGAGACAGATGATAAAAATACAGAGAGGGCATCAGGAAACCCCACAGAGCAACCAACCTTTATCTGCCGGGTAGATGGATCATGGAAGCATAATGAAACTACAAGTGGTCTTGGATGGATTCTACAACTACAAGATGGGTCAGTTGATATTCATGGACTTCAAAGCTGCGACAAGCTAATGTCACCTCTTCATGCTGAACTGAAAAGCTTAGTATGGGAGTTGAAATGCTTGCTCCGACATCAACGGTTCTGCGATTACTTTGTCATTGACTCTCAAGAGTTAGTTAAAATGATCACTAATCCGGAAGACTGGCCAGCTTTTGCGACGGAACTTAAAATCTTATGGACGTCCTACCAAAACGGAAAAATATTCTATCAAAATAGATCCAGCAACTCTTATGTGGATTTCCTTGCAAGACATGTTCTAACAAGGAATCGTGTTTTCTCATATGTCAGCATGGCGGTACCACATTCGATCGACACCAGAAACTCGTCCTTCGCGGATTCGTACTAAGATTTATCTTTGTACCATAATGTGATAAAAAAAGAAAGTGGTGGATCTCTTTGTCTTTTAACATAATGTATAGTTGTTACTTTCTAATGACCTTTTTAGTGAACTATGTTTAGTTTAATCAGTCTTGTCAAGAATCTAAATGATTCAGAACAAAAAGGAAGAAGCAAAATTTTGATGTTGTAGAATCTTGATTTGGGTTTGGATACTTTTTTATTTTGATCAGGGATCCGAGCAAAAATAAATTGGCGCAGATCTTGGCAGCTTCTCCAAAATGTCAAATGAGATTGGCTAAACTGAGATCCATTGCATCGTCAAAGTTGTGGAGTTCTGTTGTGTTGAATCAAAAGAAACAGAGCAGCAGCAAACTAAGAAGCTTTGACGTGATGGCCCTCCAACCAGATAACAGTACAATCAAAAGTAGAGAGTCTTCTAAATTTAGACACCAAACCTTTCACTGACCGAATCATAGCTGAGTACATTTGGTAACTGTACATATATATCACTTTCCGCATACTGTCAATGAGTGGACTGGTCTATGTCAGCTTATATATTTCTAGTATGGATTATTGTCTTTTGTTTGAATAGGATTGGAGGATCTGGAATTGACCTTAGGAGCAAGTCAAGGGTAATACACTGTAGAAAATTTGTACAAGGAACTATGATGCTCATAGATATATTAAATTGTTTCTTGAAAATTTCAGACGCTTGAAAAGCCCGTGGAAGATCCTTCTGAGCTTCCCAAGTGGAACTATGATGGTTCGAGTAGCAGACAAGCACCTGGTGAAGACAGTGAAGTGATTCTATAGTTTCCCTAAGGCACTAAATATTTCTATGCTCGTATTCTTGTAACGTTATTGGTTTATTCAGTCCGCAAGCTATCATTGAGTTTTGATAGTATAAGCAAAAAAGTTCTTAATCACGCACTTAATATTTTGATCTTAAATTATCTGAAGGTTATCTGTGATACATACACACCAGTTGGTGAGCAATTCCAACAAACAAACATTCCAGAGCTGCTGCGGTTTTCAGTAACAAGAAGGTCAATGAAGAGATTCCATGGTTTGTCATTACTTTTGTAAGTGTAGAGTTACAAGATTTAGGTTTTATTTCATTAGAATTTAAATTGAAATGTAGATATGGTTTAATGTTTTGAGATGTATGATTTGAAGTAAATATGTAAGGTTTAGAATGTAGATATATCAAATAAAAGGTTGAGATTTAAGATTTGAAAATTAACTTTTGTAAGTGTTGGATAGTATAAAATTGGGATATTTTAAATTTAAGAATTGATGTTACAAAAATTAGATTATATTAATGACTTTGTATGTGGGGTTTATGTTTAAGATTAACCAGTAAACTATAAATTATAAAATTTAAAAGTTTTAAAATTACAAATGGTGTTTTAGTTATATTTTATGTAAATAATGATTTTAATGTTTAAAAATAAAGTTTGGAGTTAAAAGATAAATTTAGGGGTTAGGACATGTTTAGGGTATAGAACATGAAGTAAAAAAATATTATTTTGGTTAGATTTATTATAAGTGTTGGATTTTCTTTTTTATGATATTACTTTTGTGTTATCTTTGGATTTTATGGTTAACTAGATCCTTTTCCCGGGCTACGCCCGGGTTACTTTGTAGAAGAAAAAACATGTGTTGTGTCATTATCTATTTTTTTAAAAAAGTGTTGATTAAAAATGTTGGAACCCGAGATGCTAATATATATTAGCAGGTGCTTTATACATAAAATCTTTTAATAACTTCGAAAAATGTTCAGCCAAAGAACTCGTATTGAATAAAACAGGTAGTAAGTAATGTTTGACGCATAATGAAATAGAAGCGTTTGTGAAATAATGTTTAGAAGTAGATTATAGTTTTCATAATCTTGAAGAACAAATTTATAAAGTTTTAAACAACGGGAAAATATTAATGATGGAGAAGCAGGTGGTACTCTCAAGGTAGAGGATGTAGATGGGGTTGGAGTTTTTTGAACTGGGTCTGAAAATTAATTAAAATAAGTTAATGAGTAGTTATTATTAATAGAAATATGTTTATTTATTTCATAATATATGTATAGGTACCTGGAGGTGAGAAGATATCCATCATCACGGTAGCATTTTTGCTTCCAATTTTTTGTGTTATCAGCTAGAGCATTGTGGAGACAATTGTGACTTTTCAGCTAAATAACCCTTTAATTTTTTTTAGTTTTGCGTCTAAGTATAAATTTTTACTTACTTTCATCGGAAGGAAGCCGGTTGAAGATCTCTTTGTAGACTATGTTTTTCACTTTCCGAGGGTGCGAATCTTGGCCCTTAATGATTTTTAGTCCTGCTTTGCTTGTCACGCGTCAGAGAGCCACATATAGTTGACCATGGGCGAAGACCGGATTAGGTAGATTTTTCAAAAGATGCTCCTTAATCTCTCTCTAGTTCGGATTAGCCGTTATTGTGATAAACAAATCTGGATTCCCATAGTCTCTACAGATAGTCATTGCGTCATGGTGTTTCTCAACTAAGTAGTGAGGCCCACCGGTGAAACTTTGTGGCAATATTTACTTCTGACCAACAGCATCGGTGTGCCCCCTACAGACAACATCAAGGACATTACTGTAGAGCTCTGCTCGTAGGACATCTTGATTATTCCTCGCCCATCGTAACCGGTTTTCCTCAATTTTCGTGTAAACGCTGATAACATATTGATGGAGGAGACGACCGCCTTTAATTAATGTCAGCCCCTGATTAAGACGCGTCTGTATTTGAGAAGTGTAGAACTGACGTATCGTTAGGAATTGCCTTATCCTTGAAGTTCCTGTGTCAAGATGTAATGGGATCTCAGGTTGGAAACCATAATCCCCAAATGGAAACAGAAGAGGGTATTGGAGGTTCATGTATAGGGGGTGGTCATCACGTATCTGCTGTAAAGTGTCAGATTGGAATTGGACCACGATATCTCATTCTCCAATTGTTTCTGACATGTCCCCTACGATAAGGCCGGCGACTTCGCTTGTACTCGGAAGATCGTATTCTTTTTGTTTCCCTTTATCTGGGAGTAACCTAATATGAATATTTTTCCCAACGCTTTCGTAGTGGTCACGTGCTCGGCGGAAAACTTTCACCAAACAACTATTCTTGTCAATCATCTTGATGAGGCGCTCTAAGGTTGCCGCATTGAGATTGCCTTCAGTTGATGTTTGCCCCATCTCGTGTAATCGGTTCCTTACTTCGTTGTCCGTATCAAATATGTAAAGCTGGAGGTATTCGGGCATTTTTCCTCGTTGTGGTATAAGTGATCCGATTCTATGGTGGGTCTGACCTTGGATTCTTATAGTGTAAGGACCCGGCGCATGCATCACACTATAATCCATTTTCATTCCAATGGATGTGAAAGCCAGTATGGAATTATAGACTCGGATGGTATCTCGGAACCACCTTAGCTGAAGCAGTTCTTCTAACAGCGCTGGGGGTTGCCTGATTGGTGGAAATCTTTATTTGGCCATGGTTACAGCAGAGTGTGAATGTTGGTTCGCCTGTTTTAGCGTCTTTACTAGTGCTCTTTGAAATCCACATTAATGCGTCACATTTTGAGCATGCTACGATATGATTGTCTTCAACTGTAGATGTGGACCCTTTATCTGGAAAACATATGTCTATAATTGATAAGACCCAGTGTATTTGGGTCTTAATAGAGTATTAGGTCTTAAATTATTTACTATACTAATTAATAAGTAAATAATTTTGGATAATAATTGTTGTAAGAGTAATTAATTTAAAAACGTTTTTTAGTTTATAGTTTATTTAAATTTTGGTCTGAAAAAATTATTTGAATATGACGCCATATAATACATTTATTACGACACAATTAAAATTTAATTTGTCGTGGTTACATTTATTAGTGAGTGTAACAAATTAGTTGTTAGGAAATTAGTACCTTATTATAAATTACTTTGAATACAATTTCGAATCAATCAAATTGTGTAGTGACATTTAGTATTAACGTATATTATTGTTTAGTTTACTAATAGTTTCTAAACATTATAATTGTCTAAGAGCTATTAGTATTAGTTCCATTGTGTTTTCATATTAGCAAATGTACATATTTTAATGTCTTTAGACGGTTGTAAGTTGTACGTACCTTTTCTCCTCCCTCGGGTGTGACGCAAGCCAAGCGAGTTTCCTGGCGCGTTTAAGTCTATACAGTTACAAACTGTATATTAATATATTACGCGTATTAAATATAGATGGTATTTTTATCTATGATGCTAACCTTGAGCCAACGCTGAAGCTCGTTTTGATAGCAACTTTGCCATTCTCATGTTACGTGCATTTTTCGTTGACAATGAATAGATAAAATTCTTTAAATAAAATAGGTTACAAATGTTCGAGATGTATAGTGGGGTATGGTTACATACCGTAGTAATCGCATTTCTCGCAACCACCTATACGATAAAACTTGAGACTCAGCTTGTGTTATGCATAAGTAATGATATCAATAAGATAATGCAAACCATTAAACTTATAGTCATAGAACTTTGGCTTGAATGTTGGCGGATCATTAATCATAAGAGCTGTGAATAGATATAACTTTATTACCATTAAAGGATCAATTTAAAACTCAGTTGGATAAGTCTGAGGCTAAGAACACACCTTTTGGTTTGTTACGCGACCCAGGTGGGCGGCCTCGTTTTCTCTTATGCGTGTGTCCGCTTGAAATTTGGGAATGGGAAAATGTTCAAATTGTTCTTTTTCCAATCTTTGGGAAAAGTGTAATAGTAAACTTCATGTTTTTCCTTACATATATCTTTTCTACTATTGCATTCTGAGAAAATATTTAACATCTTCGTTATTGAAAATGTAGATGTTTATTGTTTTAATGTTTATGTGTATATTATAAATTTGTTCTTATTTTAATTTGTTAACAACTAAATATGTATTCAGTTTGAAGTTATTTTTAAAACAAACAAATTTATAATGCTTATACATACATAAAACATACGTAATTAAACTATTACAATAAAGTATATATAACATAATTAAATTTCAACTATTTTATAAAGTACAAATTAAATTAATCACATATGCATTCTAACATATATTTAAACATTTTAAAATTATTTATGTTTACTTTGGGAAAATTTTGAAATTAAATGCATATAATAAATATTTTTAGATTTAACATAATAGCTAAATTATAATAGTAACATATATTTCAGTTTATTTTTGTTTGAAATTAAAAAATTATAATCATTACTTGCATATTAACAAATTAAGGGAGTATATGATAGACCAAATAGAATTGAAGCACAGCTACGCGCAGATTTTATATTTTTATAGTTTATTTATTTAAAAATGTTTTGTACTATTATGTTCATTGACTTGTCTGAATTTATATTTAAGTAATAAACTCTATCTAATTTTTTTTCTATTAAAATACATGAAAATACATCAATTAAATATTGTTAAGTTTTTTTTTGAGTCTTAAATTGTTTTATTATCCAATCTCTTATCTAAATTACTTTTTATTGAATTTTAATACACTTAATTTTAAAACTGTAGACATTCTAATATCCAAATTAGTTATAAGTTGGAATGAAAATTATAGAAATCGTCAAAATGGATCACAGATAAAATCTTAAATTTTCAATTTTTATTTTTAGGATTAAAGTATGTAAACTGAGGATAATATTTAAAATTACAATATTAGTTGTACGTTACATTTAAATTTGAAGTACAATGAAGTACAAAAGTCCTTCTGTTTGGTTTTTTTTTTTGGTAAATTAATATGTACGTTAAGTATTAATAATATAATTCTTAACATTATTATTTTACTGAGGTTCTACTATATATATATATATATCTTTTTTATAAACAAAGATATGAACATATTTACGATTTATTTTTTTCCGTGATTTCTTTGCTAGTAATTATAAGTTCTGAAAAACTTTGGTAGTTCTATTGTTTGCTCATGTAGTAATGATGATGAGCGTTTAGGATTATATATATAAAAACATCTACTTTATCTTTTTTTTTAACTTAACATTTACTGAAAACAAACCGGGTTTCGGTAGATTAAACCGTGATATTCGGACCGAAATCAAAATCGGGTTTCACATGCCCAAACCAAACATGATGTGGCTATTTAAAGCCCTATTATTGGCCAAATATATTTGGTGATGTGGACATGGTGAGAGGGCTTTATTTGCCCATTTTAATAGTGTATGATTATTACCAGAAAGTAAATAACTAAAATAAATTTTCATTGACCATTTTAAACATAGTCTTGCTCATTAGAAACCAGAAGTGCTTCAACATATACAATGCCATAATGAATATCAATGGCAATTGGGCTTTCCCTGCATCTCCAAGGCAAGCACTACATTCACTAACTACCATCAAAAATATACAGAACGCCAAAATAATTCATAAGTAACAAATATACCAACATATATAAGACTAATAACTTCCTTAATATCTCCCAAGCTGGACTCAATTGTACCCATACGCTCAGTCTCTTGAGAACAAATGATTTTGATTTCGAGCTTTGCTTCAAAGTCTTTCAAAAAGTTAAGCTTCACTTCTGGTTGGTAATTGATGGCCAGAACCACTTCATCAACTCCAACTGCTATCTTTAAGCTCATATGTTTACAACAGGGGAAAAGGTATAGTTTTAGCCACGAACAAGGCAAAAGACAAACTTTAGCCAAGAACAAAGTAAAGGCATAGACTTTTAACTACCTAGCAAAACTGAAAACTAAGAAAGAAGGGAACATGACCAAGAAGGTTCCCAAGACTAAGAAAGTTAAAAGCTCATTAGACCATAAGACAAACGTTGTCGGGTTACATAGAAATACAAACCCAAAACAAAAATGATCAGGAGACTAACCAGACCGCGGGCTGAAACAATCTTCCACCGTTGCTTGCATTTACAAGAGTAACTGGTAAACTAACTGTCCAAACCCACACTGCCTGGCAAGTTGCAGGAAGCACTGCAGTTGAACAAAAAAAGAAAAGTTGGAGTCTTTATCTATTGAATCACTCACAGAATCAAACGCTCAGGTACTCCTGCCCGAAAAAAATGATCTGAGATACTCCTGCCCGAAACTGCCCGGATTTGGAATTTAATATATCTTTATTTAAATTCAAAAATTTATCAAAAGACCACGGACCATCCAGACCCGATCCATAAAAGTTGGATCTATTTCTCCATAACTTCTGAAACCTTTGTAAGACTTAGTGTAATCGTAAACTTTGGTGTAACTGTGTAGCGTAATAAAACCCGAACAAATAAATACTGTCTCAGTTACAAAGTTATGCTAAATTGAACAAAATCACACATTTAGGAGTACTCCACATTTAGATTGCAATTTATTGTTACGTTATTGTTCGGCCACATGTGTTGTTATTGATATATTTATTGAAGTTCAAATAAAAAAGATTATTTTGAAGAAGAAATCGAGAGGAAATACATAATGTTTATAGATAAAACTAGAGAAATAACAGAGCATATTGTGAAGAGTAATTTACATAACAACTTAGTAAAACTAGATAAAACTTCTATGTCATAAACACCCAACTAATCTTCAATGGGCCAGGCACAAGCAGTCAAGTGTATTGCATAGCAGAAGTCCCAAGCTGCACAATTCCAGAAACAACGATCGCATTTCCACCGTAATCTTGATCCTTCTAGGGAGACTACAAACATTGGAGGGTCTAGGTTGGAGCACCAGCAATAATGTGGCACATTAGGATCTATCCTTTCAGCCACATATATAAACATGGGAGGTTTTTCGTAATCCCAATTGCCTGCGATTTCCCAACTAGTGATGATTTGAAACATCTCGTCAACATGTTGACGAGTAGAAGCAGGGTAGTTGTGAACAATTCCTCTACCATCAACGCTAAAGGTTAAGTTCATCATAGCATCTACAAATTGTGCCAACACGCACCCTCTCTCACCAGCACGATGTATTTTCCCTTCCTTCATCAAGTAAATGGAGAAAGAAGAACTCGTACATACCTCTAGGTAGATGGCCAAAGAATTACCCAACCGGTAGCATTTAACCTTGAAAGCTCGAATAGCTTTGACCTCGTTTGCCCAGTCATTGAAGAAAATGAGATTGGCCGATCTATAGAAGTGATCATCTCTTCCAACTTCATTGAACCCGGGAAAAGCAATCCTTGCACAACCAAATTTTCAGATACCGGTCATCAATACTTTAGAGAAAATCTTATGAAGCATTGAAGGAGGGAGAGAAGTCAAGTTCACGTTCTCCATATCTAACTCTGATAAAAGAAAACGGTTAATGGTGAGAGAAATCACAAGTTTGTAGAAGTGATAAACCCTTAAAATTTAATGAACCACTCACCCTAATCAAAAGAAGCGTGTCTATTTAAGTGTGATTTGATGGACTCCTCGAAAAGACACGACTTCTCTCAGACACGACTTCTCTCACACGCCTTCTGAATATCTACACTCGCATCTCTTGGAACTGTAACTTTGTATAAGATATATAACTATATATAAAGTAAGTGAAACTAAGATATATAACTATATAAGTAAGTGAAAGTAAGTGAGTTAGATTGTTATGAAACTAAGAAAAAATTCAAAATTTAGATTGCATAAATTTTTTTAAACTATGTAAAACGTAGGTATAGGATATATTAAATGAAAATGATAATATTAAGGTTAAAGAAAAACCTGTAATTATGGAGTTGGGTGATTTGATGTACTACTCGAAAGAACACGACTTCTCTCATGAAAATGTCTAGTTTCGAAGTCTCTCTTATAATCATTACACTTGCATTTAAACGCCACAACACTACACCGTCATTAAGTAGTAGATCATCACAAGTATAAGAAATCATTTTATTTTTCAGTAGGTGTTTCGTTACTTGGAATCCATTACTCATTTTATAAATACTCATTATATTTGTTCTATAAAATATTTGTTACTTGATAAATAATGCTTGTTACTTGCAAAATAACACTTATCTTAATAAACATAACAACCCATTACTAAATAAGATATTAATTCGTTACTCGGGTGAAACTCGGTTCTTTATAATATGCATAAATATTTTTTTAAAGTAATTGTATGTTCTTTTAGGTAGAATAAATAAGTAAACTTTCAAGTCTATTTTTAGTATATGATTATTTAGTAAGTAATTTTTGAATACTCAGAAATATACGTAAATAATTCATAAGTACTCGTAAATAGTAAGTAGTAAAACAAGATAAGTAATTGATTTTTGATCAAGTAGTCGAGATAGCAAGTACTCGTTTTTAACAAGTCAAATACAAGTCAGAAATTTTATTACTCGTGCAAAACAAGTCAAGTATTAAATATACGTAAAATAGCGAGTACTCACCTTGTGCCTCGATATTTCAGGATTCTCAAGTGCTACATATAAATAATGGAAAATTACCATATACTCAAAATCTGATTTTAAATTAAAAAAATATGCCCAATTTTTAATCAAATACAAGACTATCCTAAAAGCCTTATGAAATTACAACGAACCCCTTATGACAAAATTAAAAATTAGAATTCATTTTTACAAATATAATTATGAAAATTTTCTGAATTTATGTAAGTCTTCTGATTTTCTATAAGATATTTGGAAGACATCCAAGAAGTCTTTTCGTATAGTATATCTTAAAAATAATTTATAAATTTTAATGAAAAATATTTTGCTGAGTAAAAAATTAAAATCATATAATTATAAACATTTGTAATGATATAAATTAAGATAAATAAAACTTAATTATTTTTAACATAGATGAGTGAATGTAATGAGTCATAATATTTTCTGGTTTATGGTCTGGTAACATACATTGTAATATTGTATGTTTTCTTAAGGTTAGATTTTGGAAGCTTCACATTTTCTTTAAAAATTAAATTTCGACATATATGTGTTTAGTTTTATCTGTATTGAATAGTTTTAAGTTTAATTTAAATTTAATTAGTTAATTAAGTTTAAGATTTACATTTAGGGTCTAGACAACTTCCATGAGATCTTTTGATGAATAGTATTTATGGGCTAGACGACTTTCAAGAAGTTTTCGGATGAAAAGTATTTACGGTTTAGAAGAATTTCCTGAAAGTCTTTTAAATCGATAATATTTGACCTAACATGAATTTTTTGTCTCCATACATTAAGAAAAATTTACACATTCTCTTTGTTCCTCTCAAATGCCTACAACAATCTAATGTTTTCACTCTAAACTCTTTAACCTTTCTCTAATCTCTTTGGAATTTGAAAACACTAAATTTTATATCAATTTTTTTATTTTTGTCTCATGTCTTACTAGCTAATTTATCTATAAAATTTATATATGTATTTTTTGTATTCTATAAAGATAGATCTATCGAATATTCCACTCATTTTTTTCTATTTTTAAATCATTTTAATGTTTTTAAATATGCAGGTTTTTTAGATTTGGGTTTGGATATGAAGAATTTTCAGATCTAGATGAGACTTTGAAAGGCTTATGACCAAGTCTTCTCCCATGTGTCCTCTTTCATAACATATCTAAGCGTTCTGGTAAGTTTTTATGTCTGATTTTTCTTCTTTTGGTAACCTGTTGTTACATAAAACTTTTACATTTTACCAATCTAAAACTCCCCAAGCTTTCTCTAATCTCTTTGAGCTTGAAAACACCAAATTTTATATGAATTTTTCATTTATTTGTTTCATGTTTTTCTCACTAATTTATATTTTTTGCAGCTTTTTAATCAAATGGTTCTCATCATCCACTTGAATATATATTTTTGTATGTTCTGTAAAAGTATATTTATGGAGGATTGATCTATAATAATATTTTTTGTGGTCTGTTTTATGATTTGTATGTGTACCCTTTAGTTGTGATTTTTTTTTGTAAATTTGCAGAAATATTAATGAAAAAATATGGTAATATTTATTGTCCACAATATTATCTGGCCAAAATTACTTGACATTATTGAAGCTATTGATACAACTTGTAAAAAAACAATAACACAAAAAAATATTCAAATTTATTACAATTAAGGGAGAAGATTTCTCAAGAAAACTTAGTCAAATTCACAAAAGATCAAACATCACATAAGTTCAAAGATAGCACACTTTCACTTGAAAGTCTTCTGTATGACTTTTGGGAAGTCTTCTCGGAAGACTTAACTTTAAAACGGGAAATCGAAATATAAGCAGGAAATTTAAGCGGTAAACTCAAAATTTTAAGGGAAAATTGAAATTTCAAATTTTCATGAAAGTTAAAAATTATATTTTACGCTCAAAGAAGACACATTAAACCATATGACTTGATATTCTTGAAATTACTTAACAAGTTTACAAAAACTAACATAGAAATTTTAATAAACATGAATGTTGGTAACTTCATAAATATCACCAAACGAGTTATAAATTTCATTCAGTAGCCCCAATATTGACTAATATACATGAATTAACAAGAAAATGTTAAAAAGGTTTTTATAGCTTTTTTTTTTTGTCTAAATGTTAAGTTTTTATAGCTTTAGAGAAACATTGACACAGAAGACTTCCACACAAGTCTTCTGGTAGACTTTTAAGAAACCGTCCATTTAGATCTTTTTTGCAA
This sequence comes from Eruca vesicaria subsp. sativa, assembly GCA_932364175.1. NCBI lineage: Eukaryota > Viridiplantae > Streptophyta > Magnoliopsida > Brassicales > Brassicaceae > Eruca > Eruca vesicaria. The sequence goes on along the minus strand of CAKOAT010252932.1, from coordinate 107,808 downwards.
TTGAAATTTTATAAAGGAAGACTTCCAGAGAAGTCTACTCTACATCAGACTTCTTTGGAAATCTTCATTTGTAAATATTGACTTACTTTTGTTAACCAAAAAAATCTCAAAAACACCACATAAGACTTCCCACTAAGTCATCTAGGATAAACATGTTAGTTTTACATTTAACCGAATTGTATCAGAAATTTTACTTTTCGAAGACGACTTAGAAGGAAGTCTTCCAGTAGAAAAATAAAAATTCAACATTTAATTATAGTGTTAGAGAACTTCCATGTAACACTTATCACATTACTTTTGTAATCGAAAAATAAAACATAAATATTTAATTTTATTTTGACGACGCACACCGAGGACTTCCGGTAAACGACTTACACGAAAGTCGTTTGTAATAACTAAGGTTTGACTAGAATCTTTGAATAAAATCCTGGAAGACTTATGCGTAATTCGTCTATGGGAAGTCTTCCATGTAAGTCATCCAGATAAAATTAAATATTTAAGTTTTATTTTCCAGTTGTAAAAGTAACCTGAATTGACTTACATGGAAGTCATCCAGGAATAGCCAAATTTTTGACACAATCCGGCCAAATACAAAATTAACATGTTTATCCTAGAAGACTTACCCGGAAATCTTCTCTGGTATTTTTGAGATTTTTTTATTAACAGAGAAAAGTGGAAGACTTTTCTATTAAAGTCGTCTCCAAAAACACATAAAATTCAGTTGACCTCTGCATTAGCCAGAAGACTTCTGTGTAAGTCTTCTACTACTAGAAGACTTACACATAAGTCTTTTCGCGGACAGATCTGAAAAAAAAATTCATTTCATAGCTTCAACCAGAGAGATAACTTGTTTAACTTCTCCAACCGCACAAAACTTCACCACCAAAGTGACCCACTTGTTAATGACCAAGAATCATTAGTTTGAATGGCTATATGAACCATAAAATTTTAGAATAAAAGTATTTGTTTTTTTGGATGAATATTGAGATGAGGAATCAAATTAGAAGCTTGTGATAGCTTACAGAACCTCGTTTCTAAAACTCTTTCGAAATAATTTTTTTTTTAAAAAAGACGTTCTAAGCTTAACCTTCTATTTTAGAATTTTGCTTCTATTTTAAAAAAGTCAATGTCATAAATACATAAGAATACTAAAATATCTATTATATTTTTATTTTTATATAAAATCTAAAAAATAAGTATATTAAAGTAAAAAAAAATAAAAATAGGCAAATATTAAAAACGATACTATAAATTACTCTGTGTGCAACAGAATTTTTGGAAGAGATCGTCCATATAAGAGTTATAAAAAAGATCTTCAAGATATATTCAAATATATTGTGAGATAGTAAAAAGAATTAATTTGATTAATTGGATGATGATTTTTATAAAGTTAATTTGTTAGTATTTCACAACTATGATACGAAATCATTAGGATGTATATAAAATTGGGCTATTTGAAAAATTGACTCAAAACATGAAGTCAACCCCAAAACTAACATATGTTTTTTTTTTGGATTTTTCTTTTGTTCTATTTATCCCACAAGTTCACATTATTTATGAAAATGTCATTAGCTTCTTTTTTTTTTTGAAAATGGTTTTTTCTTACTCTCTCAACCTCATCATCTTCAAGTATTTACAAGATTATCATTCCATCAATACACCAACCACCATGAACAACCAATTTGAAGCTCTTAATGCACCTCAAATCGATTTACACTTCTTCTTTCTCAATGCTTATGAACTAAAAATAACATCTCTTTCACCTTCTCTCCACATTCATCCAAAAAAACACAAGATTTTGATTCTAATTTTTTTTTATGGCTCATAGAGCCATTGAAGCTGATGATGTTTGGTGGGTCACTTTTGTTTAGCATTCTGAGTGTTTGGAGAAGACTCATGTGTTCTAAACAAGTTATCTCACTGGTTGAAACTATGAAATTAAAAAAAATTTCAGGTCTGTTCATCTAGATGACTTCCAGGTAAGTCATCTAGCTAGTAAGTCGTCTAGTCAATGCAAAGGTTAGTTTTTCAGTTGACTTTTATTTTTTTCTAGACGACTTACATGTAAGTCTAGGAAAAACGAGTTAGTTTTGCATTTGACCAAAATGTGTCAAAAATTTGACTTTCCTGGACGTTTTAGTAGAAAATTAAAAATTAATATTTTTTTATACCTAGACGACTTACATGAAAGTCTTTTCAGGTTAGTTTTGCAAATGAAATATTAGACAAATTTTTTTTCTAGACGACTTACGCGTAAGTCTTTTATCGAACGACTTACATGGCAGTCGTCCATGATTTTATTCCGAGACTCTAGTCAAAATTTGCTTATCTTGGAAAATTTCCATGCAAGTCGTTTAGAAATTTTTTTTTTGTTAAATATTTCAATCGCAAAACTAACCTGAGACGACTTCCATATAAGTCATCTAGAAAAACAAAATATTAATTTTTTAATTTTCTACTAGACGACTTACGTGTAAGTCGTCCAAGAAAAGTCAAATTTTTTACACATTTTGGTCAAATGCAAAACTAACCCGTTTCTCCTAGACGACTTACATGTAAGTCGTCTCGAGTTTTTTTTTATCAGACAAAGGTGGACGACTTACATGTAAGTCGTCTAGGTTAAAATTTAATTGCAAAATTAACCTAAATGGACGACTTCCTAGAAGTCGTCCAAAAGACCTCAGTGGAAGTCGTCTGCGTTAATGTTTAATAAAATTTCATTTTCTCTAAACCTATAAAGATTTTTTAATATTTTTTTTGTTAATTCATGTATATTAGTAAATATTACAGCTACTGATGAAAAATTATAACTTGGTTGGTGATATTTACGAGGTTAGCAACATTCATGTTAATTAAAGTTTATAGCTGATCCGAGAAGACTTTCGTGGAAGTCATCTGCGCTAGTTTTTGAATAACTTGTATTTCTATGAATGTTAAGTAATTTCAAGATATGTAAAACTCATATTTTCAAAATATGTTTTCTCTCTTAGTTTTTCTGAATTTGACTAAGTTTTTTCAACAATGTGATATGTTTTGATTAGTTACTATTGTTTGTTTCCATCTCTTAAGTATTATTGTTATAAAAACCATTGATGATTATTGTTATGAGTTGGAATAAGGGTTAAAATGTTGTATCAATACAAGACTACCAAAATTCTTGATTATTAAGATGAGAAGAAGGCCATTGGAGTTTGTTATTGCATATGAGAGATCCAAAGATGAGAATAAGGCTATTAAAGTTTATTATTTCACTGATTTTTAAATGTGTAAACACATTGTTAGCACATATACTACATGGTTTTACAAAAAAAAATCACAACTAAAGGAGTACACATGAAAATCACAAAACAAACCACAAACGAAACTATTATCGATCATTATATTTTAGTCGTCCGTAAGATTTCCTGGAAGTCGTCTAGAAAACTTCCTAGAAGTCGTCTAGCGCATTATATTTTAGAAGACTTTTGAGAAGACTTCCCATAAGTCTTCCAAAGTCTGATACATATATGAAAAACAAGTATATCAAACCCAGATCTAAAAAACCTGCAAAAAAAAAAGATAGATCAAAGAGAAAGATATGAGACAAAACTGAAATTCATAGAAAGTTTGGTGTTTTCAAGTCAAAGAGATTATAGTGAGGTTTGGTGTGTTTTAGATTGGGAAAAAAGTAAGAACTTTATGAAACAAGAGTTACCAAAATGAAGAAAAATCAGACATAAAAACTTACCAAAACGCTCAGATCTGTTATGAAAGAAAGATACATGGATGACTTCATGGAAGTCGCTTGGAAGACTTCCTGGAAGACTTCTTGGAAGTCGTATGGAAGACTTCCTGAAAGTATTTTAGCACATTATATTTTAGAAGACTAACAAGTAAGTCGTCTGTGAAGTCTTCCAGATCTGAAAAACCTGCATATCCAAATCTAGATCTAAAACACCTGCATATCCAAAAACGATCAAATGGCTTAAAATGAAAATCACTTATTAATTTTAATACTTTTATAGGGAAATTTGCCTAATATGAAAATCACTTATTAATTTTAACTGATCTATAATTTTCTGGTCTAATTTTAATCATTAGTGTTTTAAACACACAAATTCAAAAAAAAAAATATAACTTAAAAATAAGTAAATATTTAACTTAAAGCAATTCACAAGCATGAAATCATTACAAGGGCACATCTTAAAGCAATTCACAAGCTAGCATGAACACATATTTGGAAAATGTGAGTGTTATCTTTATATCTGAATTTAGTTTAAATTTAGTACTTTCAATTATTTTGATTTTTTACATATCATTATATTTTTGAAAATAACTGTTTTTTATTCATCAATATAATTTACTATTTGAGTTATTTAACCTTTTAAATTAAAACAATAAAATTAATATTAGACTACTGCATTAGAAAAAAATCTAATTTGTTTAACAAATTCATTAAAATAACATACATTTAAAATAGGGAAAAATGTCATTTAAATCATCAACTATCAAATTTGGTTGAAATAAAACATCAACTTTCTCGTAAGCAAAAAAAACATTCAACTTTTGTTGACAAGTCATTTTAATCACAACTATTTGTCGACCATATCAATTTAGTCATATCGTTAGTCAACAGTTATAGTTGACTAACGAGAGGCCTAAAATGGTTTTTAAAGTGGATGTTTTTTTGGCAAAAATATAAATAAACATTTTTCTAAAATATTGAATAAATTTTAGATACTGAAAAGAATATTTTCAATAACTATAACACTAAAAATAAAAATATAAATAAAAATAATAATTCCAACCAAAAATATGAACTGAAATCAAATGTAAAATAATTAGATAACTTATCATTATTTGAGTATCTTAGTTATAAAATGATTATGATGATTTTTTTAATTATTTACAATTAATTTTTGTAAATATTATATAATCCTATTTGTATTACATTTTATAATTTTATTTCAAAAATTTGTTAGTGAAATATTAAATTAACTCTTGATTCTTAAACGAAAAGACTTATCAATTAGTGGATTCTTAATAATTCTTTATATTTATAATAAAGATAGTCAAACAAATCTATATAGTTTCTAGAACTTTGTTACAAGAGTTTTTATGCATTTAAGGAAAAATAAATTTCACCAAAAAGTTTTTAGATCCTAAATGTTCTTACATCAAGAGTTTCCATTTTGGATGTGGGAACATTTTAGATTTTCAAACTTTTTAATGAAACGTATTTTTCTTTAAATGCAGAAAAATTCTTGTACCAAATTTATAGAAATTATATAGATTTGTTTGAATTTTTCTATGATAATATAAAGAATCATGAATGTCTGTTTAAATTGATGACAAAAAATCAGAAAGAATCCATTAACAAATAACTCTTTTTCGTTTTAAGAATCAAGAATTAAATTAATATTTCACTAACAAATTTTTGTAAATAAATTTATAAAACGTATTCCAGATAGGATTATATAAATATTTTTAAAAATTAATCATAAATAATTAAAAAAATTCGACATAATCATTTTAACATAAATACTCAATTAATGATATGTTAACTAATTATTTTACACTGAGTTATTTTTTATATTTTTGGTTTGAATTAATTTTTATCTATATTTTTATTTCTTTTTTTTATATTTAATAAAATTGTTTTTCGATATTTAAAATATATTCCATATTTAGAAAAAATGATGATTTATATTTATGCCAAATAAATCATCAACTTTAAAAGCCATTTTAGGCCTATCGTTATTCAACTAAATGTTGACTAACGGTATGAATAAAATGGTATGATCGATAAAAGTTTGTGATCAAAATGACTTGTTAACAAAAATTGAGTATTTTTTTGGCTTACGAGAAAGTTGATGATTTATTTCAGCCAAATTTGAAAGTTGATGATTTAAATGACATCTTTCCCATTTAAAACATTAAATTTAACTAAAGTTATTTTAATTTTCAACTATTAAATCAAAACCAATAAAATCTCATATTTCCTTTAACTAATCCATTTAAGCCTATAAAAGTGAACTGTTAAATATTGACTAACGGATATTATAGTTAACTTTAAACAGTGTCTAAAATAGCTGGGCTTTTTGCAAATTTGATTCAAAACTCAAAATTTAAAGTCAAACACAAAACTAACCTCTTTTTTTTTTTCTATTTTTCTTTTGCCCTATTCACCCACATGTTCATATCATTCACGAACAAGCAGTTAATTTTTTTTTTTCCAAAATAGTTTTTTTACTCTCTTAACCTCATCATCTTCAAGTATTTACAAGATTGCCATTGCCATCAATACCACAACCACCATGAACAACCAATTTGAAGCTCTTAATGCACCTAAAATTGATTTACATTCTCTTTCTCAATTATTATGAACAAAAAAACAACATCTCTTTCACTTTGTCTCCATATTCAACCCAAAAACTCAAGCTTTTGATTCAATTTTTTTTTATGGTTAATAGAGCCATCCAAGCATACTATTCTTGGTGGGTACTTTCGTCTGAGATTCTGGGTGGTTGGAGAAGATTTTGTGTGCTAAGGAAGTCATCTCATTAGTTTAAGGTATGAAATTGAAATTTTTGACAGATCTGTTCGCGTGGAAGACTTACCCGTAAGTCCGTCTAGCTATAGAAGACTTACGGGTAAGTCTTCTGGTCAAAGGGATGACTTACTTGTAAGTCGTCATCTTTGTTTGTTAAAAAAAGTCTAGCGAATACCCTAGATGACTTATCAGTAAGTCGTCTAGGATTAACGGGTTAGTTTTGTATTTGACCAAATTGTGTCAGATATTTGATTTTTCTTGTCGTTTCTGGTAAAACAAAAATTTCAATATTTACTAAAGCTAGACGACATATTTGTAAGTCATCTTAGGTAATTTTTGCAATTAGAAATTAAAACTTACATATTTAACTTTTTCCAAACGACTTACATGGAGGTCGTCCAGTCAGACGACTTACTTGAAAGTTGTCCGACTTACTTGAAAGTCGTCCAGAATAAGCAAAGTCGTCCAGATTTTTTTCTGAGACTCTGGTCAATCCTTGCTTATCTCGGACGACTTTCTCGTAAGTCGTCTAGGAAAAGTTAAATATTTAAGTTTTCTTTTTGAATTCAAAACTAACTTGAGACGACTTACATATAAGTCGTCTAGCTTTAATAAAATATTGAAATTTTTGTTTTCCCAGAGACGACTTACTGGTATGTCGTCTAGAAAAAGTCAAATATCTAACACAATTCGGTCAAATGCAAAACTAACCCATTTATCCTAGACGACTTACTGAACGACTTACAAGTCGTCTAGAACAAAATATTCCTTTTTAAGTCGTCTAGAATTTTTTTTTAACAAATAAAGCTGGACGACTTACTTTTAAAAGTCAACTGGAAAAATGACCTTTTAGGACAACTTACTGGTAAATCGTCTAAGTCTTCCAGACGACATACAGCTATGCCTTCTGCGTTAATGTTTAGTAAACTTTCATTTTCTCTATGTTTACTAATGTGTTTTATTTTGAATTTTTGCAGATGATGCCTCAGTTACATGCAGTGTATGGAGAATGGTTGTTAAAAAATTGCTGTTGGGCTTTTGTGGTTGATAATTTCAAAAGAGCGAGAATTTATTTTTGAGTGAAGGTTCGACACACGCTGAACTTGTTGCAATGTCTCAAGAAGATTATAACCTGGACATGAGCACAAAATCTGTGGAAACCTACTCATTACCAGCAGAAATGATGCAACAGATGTCTCCGGACACCCCTCCTATTCATGTTACAAGTGATAGACAATTTCAAAACTTGCTCGAGATAACCAAAACGCATGGAGTACGGCTTTGTGTATCAAGCCGTAGCAAGGTGGAAATAGTTTAAGAGGAAAGGGAAGAAGCTGATGAAGCTGATGAATGTTTTGAAGATGATGATGATTTGGTTGAAGATGAATATCATGATGGGGAGGAGGATGATGGGGAAGAGGGTGCTGATATCTCTATTGTTTCTGAAGCGAACGAGAATGGTGAGGATTATAGTGTTTATGGTAAGGTTGAATATGAGGATGAGGACTACTAGAGTATCTTTGTCAACCAGAGTTTTGTTAGCAAGTATGTACTACTTTCAAAGCTGCAGTTGACAGTAGAGAGGCGTACGTTCTCCTTCAGAATATACAATTCAAAGAAAACTTTTCTTGTGGCAACATGTCGGGCTAGTGGTTGTGAATGGAAGATCAGACCGAGTATGAAACATGGGACAAAAATGTTTTGGGTAACAAAGTATGTGGAAACACATACATGCTCAGTGGGAGACCAAATCACTCAGCGGAGATACTGTACTCCGAAGTATATTGGTAGGCTTTTCATTGATCGTGTTGGAATCATTGATGGGTTGACTCCGCAACATAACACTGATGCAATGAAGAACATGTTTGGCACGACGCTTGATTACACCACTTCATACAGAGCACTATTATATGCGCAAATATTTGTGAAAGGATCAGCAGATAATGGATATTCGCGTCATGGCAGAAGACTTACACAGTCATCAAGCCAAGATAAGGAGGTCCGGAGGGTGTGATACCACCGAGTTGGACTTGTATGTGGCTTTTTGTCGATAGGTGTTTTATAATGACTGTAAACACAAAATATTGAAAATAAATCAGTTTTTGTAGACTAAAGCACGCTATTATGAGAAAAGCAATCACTTATGGATCAGTTTTCAACTAGTCAGCGAGCTCCTTCAACTTCTTCTTGTCAATTGGTGCAAAAGGATTATATCCTGGAAAAAAAAATTTGTTTGGAATGATCACTTTGGTCGTGCTGTTTGCCGTATAAGGAGATTTCTGTGAGGCAGCAAGTTTCCTTGTTCGATCACTCTTTGCACGTATAACTGCCAAAGCAGCATCCTTCTTTTCCTGATATCTAGCATCCTCTTGCTATAAATTCGAAAAAATGGGTACTTGTTTCTCCAACAGAACAAGGCTCGATTCTGGGATTTATCCTCGGGAAAGCTCGGAACTAGACTCATCTATTTCGAGGAACTAGCATCTGCGGACACATCTGGAGCTTTACTCTCCGACAAGCTTTTCCTTCCCGCATTCGCCCCATTAACACTTTCACTATGTAATGTACAATATGGGTTTATACAATATTAACAAAAATAGAACAAGCACATTATAAACAAAGATCCATTTAAAGCAATAATAACCAAAGATCCATTTCAAACATGAAAAAAAATCCATATACAAAATTCATAAATAGAACAAAACAAGCACACTATAAACAAAGCACATATGTTATGACATACAAGAAACAAAGCAAATTCAACTTTCAGTTCTTATTCTTAAGACTTTGTCTAGTCAATTTCTTGTTGGGAGAGGATGTGTTACTAACCCCGAGTTCGTGCGTTTTAGGTTGAGAGGTAGTGTTTTGAGATGATGTTCCTTTCCCTTCTTTGGTGATACGAACCTCCTTCTCCACAGCTTACACCCTTTCCGACATATGCTTCATCTCCTTAAGGCATGTCCCAAACCCTTCCCTCATGGCATCAAGTACGTCTTTCAAAGAATCAAAGATATTCTTTCAATATCCTCTTTGGTCATTCCACCAACAGTTGTAGTAACCTGTGTACGAACCTCTTCATGTCCCTCTGCAGGTGCCTCTTCACTAGCCTCTTTACGAGTTTTCTTCCGAGGTCTTGGACTGTCTTCATTCACCACGACTATCTCTTTCTTTGGACTCACAACCGCCGGCTTTGTATTGATCCAAGTACCAGTGCCTTCCCAACATTCCATGGTCCACTTCCACGGTCTCTGATTAAACATGATTTTAATTATATTCTCCATGGCCGGGTCCTCAACATAATTTGATCACTGTAGTCTATAGTAAATAGAAGATATGAACTTAGATATTTGACGGATTAAGAAATATGGAAAGAAAAGACTTCGCAGACGACTTAATTATAAGTCTTCTACTAAGTCGTCCAGCTGGAAGACTTTGTGGACGACTTAATTTTAAGTCTTCTACTAAGTCATCAAGTTGGAAGACTTTCAAGATGACTTAATCATAAGTTTTCTGCGAAGTCTTTTGAACTGAAGTAAATACAAGTCTGTCGATAGCTTCTTTAAAGCATATGCGTCCTTTGCCACCCTTGTAAGCCAGTATCGGTGGAGACGGTCTATTTGGTATGGGATTATCATAATTAGCATTCAATTCTGGCAGATCTGTGTACACCCAAACCTGGAGAGCTTGTATAAACCCATCAACAGTGTAACAACCCAAAATATTTTTTCCCTTCACAGAGTCCATCAGCACCTTAAACGCGACTCTCCCCCATGGATAATTCTTAAACCGTTCTAAATATATCACTAGCCTTGCTAGACTAACCCGTGTAGGGGTTGAATACTTTCTCCTTTCAATGTATCCAGTGAAGATGACAAGGTACCTGAGCCACTTGTGATCATCCCGAGACCACCCTTCGCATCTCTCAAATGCTGCTATTATCTGCTGAGTAGTTGGCCCAGCTTCGACATAAACTCCCATCATCTCCCAAAAAGAAGCCATCTCCTTTGTAAAAACACAGTTCGGTCGCTCAAGGTCCTCGATGTACTTGCAGTTTAGACTAGTGAGGTTTTCAAACTCTAACAGTGAAAACCTCAAAGGTTGTGGACCAACGAGACTCCACAGCTCATACTTCTTTTTTATGTTGAGCAGGAAATCGAGCATGTAGTGAACCAGCCTTGAAGCCCAACCAAATTCAGCTCTTTAAACTTGATGAAAACTCCCAACTTTGACTCCCTCAGCTCTTCATATTCGTCATCATGAAGAGCATTCCTTATAGCAGTATGCAACTTCGAAAATCCGTATGATACAAAATGCTATTCATTGCGGGGGCTCTTCCCCTAATGTATGTACCTACATGGGATTTCTGGAATATCCAATTTTTTTTGTCTGCAAAACAATCAAAGACAACCATCTCAAACACACAAACATCCAATATAACATTTTAATTATAAGTCTGGAAGACTTAAATATAAGTCTTAAAACCTAAATCAAAGAATATCATGACTCACTACTTTCACTCATCTATGTTGAAAACAATTAAATTTTGTTATATCTTAATTTATATCTCTTAAGACATATGTTGATTACATGATTTCAATTTTTTCACTTATCAAAATAATTTTTTTCAAAATTTTTAAATTATTTTTAAGAAGAACTATACTAGACGACTTTCAAGTAAGTCGTCCAGAGTCATCTAGACAAAATACTTGCGGAAGTTAGAAACGTAAAAAAAAATTGGGTTTTTTTGTTTGTTCACAAGGGACTGGTTGTAATTTCAATAGGCTTTTAGGTTAATTTTGCATTTGATTAAAGTTTGAGTTTACTTTTACATTTAAAATGAAATTGTGAGTCATATTTGACAATTTTCCTAAAATAATTTAGTCAATATGAGTTTTATTCCTGTTTAACTGAAAAGTTGGTGATTAAAGATGTCTCATGAGCTGAGATTTTTTTGTTTAAATTTGAAAGCTAATTATTATTTTAGCATTTTTTGGATTAAAAACGTTTACAAAATAAAATCTAATGGGGGTAAAAGTGAATACTTTTTTTTTGATCAAAAAGGTGAATACTTCATCCTCTGTATTTTCCATGTGTTCAACAGTACGGTATCGATCGATTGAACGAGAAATTGAAAGAGGGAAAGAAAGAGATGACGAACGATCTGAGAACGAGAGAGACTCATGAAGATTTGAGCGGAAGATTGCTTTGCTCTGATACCATATCACAGCTATGGAGGAAAGCTCGAATGAGAGAGAAACAGAGAGGAGAGAGATTGTAACAAACTCTATTAATCTCACATTAACCGTCAAATGTATGTACATGAGGAGTATATATACGAGTATTAAATACACGGTAAAACTATACAAGGGTGAAAGTCAAAGTATATATGACGTGTATATCGTAATATCAGTAGCGAATCTAGGGTCAAATTTTTGTGGGCACATAAATAAATAAAAGAGAAAATATGTGACTAGAAGAGTTCGAACCTAGGTCTAAGCGGGGGGG
>CAKOAT010252932.1:0-95671 GCA_932364175.1 Eruca vesicaria subsp. sativa | reverse complement strand
GCCAAACGTATCTCTCAAAAACATATGGTCCATACAATAGAGCTAAAAGAATAACTAAGAACAAGAAGAAGAAGATGAAGCATGAGAGGAGGAACATGAAGCCAAGATACATCTGCCTTTTTTCTTTTCTGTGGATTGGTTGTTAGAAATTATGTAGTCGAAAGTCTAATAATTTCAACACATCTCTTTCGTATTCTATATGTCTTTTAAATTCTAATCAGTTAACTCAACATCTATAGACGACTAACAATGTTTTTTTTTTTCTCTTTTTAAAAATTCTATTGGGTTGTGTACTTTTGATACAGCTTCAAGAGGTCATTCTATCGAAGAAACGCTTTCACTTCCCTCAGAAATACATCTGCTGGTAGTTTCTTAATTAGAAATGGTTGCATAATAATTACTGCAAATAAACAATCAATTTATCGTGATTTTGTTGTTTATTACTATTGCAATACACAAATCAAGGAGACATATGATTGGGTCGACGGCGCCAACTTGTACTTACAATGAATGCATAGGATGCAGATACAACTGTAGAGCTGAACAAGTCACCATCGAAGGCAATAACCCTATCAACAATTATTACAAATGCAATTGTATAAGACTCATAGATATGGGTATTGGTAGCAGTTCGCGGTAGCACGAAATCACTAACTGCTATCAAAAGTATAAAAAATTGGAATACAACTCTATCGTAGCATTAAACATGCTCTAAGAAAGATTTTCATTAAGCGGGAACCCAAAATCAATACTCTATAGTTATATATCATTTTGGAGGTAAAACACTTTGCAAAATTTTGGTACCAAAATATTTCGTTTTGATTAAAATAATATTTTTTTGGGCAATTCTCGTAAATAGCTCTCTTTTAAGTTTTTATCATTGAAAGTCACACTGGAACTCGAGCAATGAGTAGTGACGACAATGAAGTAGATGATGAGATGGTGGATGAGAACGAAGAAGAAAAATTTGAAAACGAAGATAATGAAACAGAGCCAAGAAGATCCTCTAAAATAAGAACAAAACCTGCATACTTAGAGGACTATGTTCTTATAACAGAGGTTGAATGTGAGAGACTGTTGATGGTAATTAACAACAAACCTTGGGATTTTAATGAAGCAAAAGAGATGAAGGTATGGGTTGATGCGTGCATAGAAGAGATCACATCAATTGAGAAGAACAATACTTGGGTCCTCGTTGAGCTACCAAAAGATATCAAACCTATTGGTCTGAATTGGGTTTTCAAAATCAAACGGAATGCTGATGGGAGCATCAACAAGTATAAGGCACGGTTAGTAGCAAAGGGGTACGTTCAAAGGCACGACATCGACTATGACGAAGTCTTTGCACCAGTGGCACATATGGAGACTATAAGATTAGTAACAACACTTGCAGCTTCAAACGGGTGGGAGATCCACCACCTTGACGTAAAAACCGCCTTTTTATATGGAGATTTAAAAGAAGAGGTTTACGTGACACAACCCGAGGGATTTGAAGTCGAGGGAGAGGAAAACAAAGTGTATAAGTTAAATAAGGCCCTATACGGACTACGCCAAGCCCTAAGAGCATGGAACGCTAAGCTCAACACGATCTTAAGAGGCCTTGGTTTTCAACGTTTCACAAAAGAACCATCACTTTATAGAAAAGATGACAAGAGTGGTGTGCTTATTGTGTGTGTGTACGTTCATGATTTACTTGTCACAGGCACTGCTATGAAGTCAATATTGGAGTTTAAAGCAGAGATGGCAAGGAAATTTGAGATGAGTGACTTGGGAAAGTTGACTTACTATCTTGGTATTGAAGTGCATAAATTTGATGGAGGTATTGAACTAATGCAAGATAGATATGCTCAAAAGATATTGGAAGAAACAAGTATGACGCCTGCAACGCCTCACAAGTACCAATGGATGCAAATGTCAAGCTTTCTAAATCACCTAACGAAACAAGTATCAATGAAACAGAGTACCGCAGAAGCATAGGATGCCTTCGTTACCTGCTGCATACTCGTCCAGACCTTTCATTTAGCGTCGGAGTATTGAGCAGATACATGCAGGAGCTTAAGGAATCACACGGTACAGCTCTAAAACAGGTGCTAAGATACTTACGAGGAACGACTTCCTTTGGACTTGTGTACTCACGATCAAAACAACGTGAGTTGGTGGGATTTAGTGATAGCTCACACAATGTCGATGAGGATGATGGTAAAAGCACAACAGGTCATGTGTTTTACCTTGATGAGAGTCCAATTACATGGTGCTCACAGAAACAAGAAATCGTTGCACTATCATCATGTGAGGCCGAGTTCATGGCTGCAACTGAGGCAGCCAAACAAGCAATTTGGCTTCAGGAACTTCTCAATGAGATCACGGGATTCAAGTGCAAGAAGGTGACAATACGGGTTGATAATAAGTCTGCAATAACCCTTTCAAAGAACCCTGCATTTCACGGTCGAAGTAAGCACATTCATAGGAGATTTCATTTTATTAGAGAGTGTGTGGAGAATAACCAAGTTGAAGTAGAACATGTGCCCGACATTGAGCAAAGAGCACATATACTAACTAAAGCACTTCCAAGGATCAGATTCAAGGAGATGAGAAGTCTTGTTGGCATTAAAGATATGAGTAAGAGTGAGATCAAGCTTAAGGAGGAAAATGTTGAGATAAGCTTGATTAAAGATTGAGGTGCAAGTAAACCTATTCCTATTTGTGATAGGATTCTTATGGATAAGGATCAATGTGGTTTGTGTATTAGGAATAGGAATTTATAATGTCCCTATATAAAGCAAAGTCGAGTGTAATGACTTGCTATGATTTGTGAGTTGTGATTTGGGAATTTTAGGTTTTGAGTTATTTTCCTAAGACAATTGAGTGATTAATAAAGTGATTGTGTTTGAGGTTTTAGTCTTTGTGTTCTTGATATTCAATATCAACTATATGTTCTTCCATGTCCTCTATCTCTCTCTCTCTCTCTGATGATAAATTGGGAAACTCCAATAAATACTGAGTAAGTGATGGATGTCTTCTTCAGTATCAAAGTTTTGCTTGTACATAAAGTATTAACAAGATGTTGTGTCCTCTTTTGATTTTAGGTCGAGAGCAATACGTCATCCACAATTTTGTGAACAATCTTTTGCCATGTGCTGGAGATTAGGAAATTGGACTGGTGATGCACACACGCGTGGCTTAGGCATTGAGTTAGCCGTGGAAAAGATCATCTTCTGGCCAAAAGAAAAGCTGGGTTTCGTATCAACAATAGCATCAAAATTTCTGCTACAGTATAGGAATAAACAAGAGAAGAATACATTTGTTTTTCTTTAGAAGATTCAAGATCCACAATCTTTGTTTCGTTGGATCAAAAAAATATTCTCTGTGTTATGAAAATAAATACATAAAACTTTTGAGACCACAAATGAGAAGGCAACCAATGCTTTATTTGGGACAGTTGATTTGTGGAACTGACAATAAATTATCATACAAACCATTATAAATTGTTTTATAAACCTTTCTAAATGGTTATAGATTATTTTAAATAATTTAGGGATCTTTTAATTGCTCTCTAAACCTATTATAAGTTGTATACATACCCCTCTATAAACTTAATATAAAATTATAACTTTATAAATGGTTTATAAACCTTTGATTCCTATGTTTCTTGCACTTCACCCTTCTTCTTCTTGGATTTCTCCGTTGACAATGATAACGATCTCATGAAAAAACGCTAACGAGGTCTTACGAGGTTTCAGCTCAATCCCTGTCCTCTAGTGGCAGTATGGGTTCGCCGTCGAGCCGGACGGAGCAAACCACAACCCTGGCTACTACATCTGCTAGCGACAGTGCGTTTATGAAACTCAACAATTTGGACATTCTGATTCTCAAAAACAAACCCTAAATCCCCGCTTCTTCGTCTCTGCTCTTACTCAACTCGTCTGCTTCTAGGTCCTTGCGGGTTATCTAGGAAACACCTACTAATCCTTTCTTCGCCTCTCTTGAGATAACGGTACGAATCGATATTGAAATCTCACATGTACATTTTTATCTGTGTATAGAGGGATCGTATGTTTGATCTTAGTTTCTAAGCGATTAGGTTGTGAATAGTGTTACTTTATGGGTATTTTTTCTTCACTAGTAATTTCATAGATCCTGTTTCAGATGTTATATGTCAATGCTGAAAAGTTTTAAACTTTGAGAAAGGAGAGGAACAACTCTGTTTCGTGTTTTTAATCAAGGAGTTGTTCTAATTTTTTTTTTTTTTTTGAACTAGCAGCAAAGCTATATAATTCTTGAAACCCAAGAATACACTGAGAGTGCTGAAGATTGCTATAGAAGGGTGTATGCATGGAGACCTTGACAATGTGTACAAAACAATTCAACACCATGAACACATTCACAACACTAAAGTCGATCTCCTCGTCTGTTGCGACGATTTCCTAGGGTGACAACGATCCTGATTCTCAAGAAGCTCCTGGGTATATCATTTGGTAAAGCTTTATTTTATTTATTTTCGCGATTCAGAGACTCTTCTCAGGTCTTGACAGCTTACCTCATATGTTATGCATTTTCTGACGATGCTACAATCAAGAAGCAGTACAAGAAGCTCCCTTTGCTTCTCCTTCCTGACAAAAACCAGTTCCCTGGTGGTGAGTCTGCTTTCAAGTTGGTTGGCGAAGCTAATAGATGACAAGGAAAAACAGAGTCATTATGATATCAAGCGCAGAATCAATTCACAGGTTGCTAGCAGATAGTTGAATTCAAACAGTGCTATTGGGAGTAGTGTTAAGAAGGCTACCTTTTGGACATGTTGTGAGCACTATGGCTATAGGTATAAGTACTTGTACATGGTTTTATAAACCCCTATAAATAGTTTTATAAGCCTTTATAAATATTTATGAGTGTTTTATAAACATTCATACAAGGTTTTATAAACTCTTATAAAACTGAAAAATGGTTCATAACAGGTTTTACAAACTCTTATAAATGATTTAAATACAAAACTATTTTATATATCCATATGGCTGGTTTAACAAACCTTTATAAACACACATAAATAATTTTGTTAATCATTATAGATGTTTAATTTTTGCAAACACAAATAATCCATAGAAGAATATACAAATAGAATGAAAGATGGATCATACCAAATGGTGTAGTTCTTGGCATTGGTGATGAGCATTTATTTTCTAAATATTAAACACAGGAGGCAATCGAGGATGTAAGAATTTATAAACTTTTATAAATGATTAATAAACTCTTCTAAATGATTTATAAACTCTTATAAATTATGTTACTGGAAAAGTGAAGCAGGCATGGTTATTGTAATTAGAACTTCAAAATGGGGCCATGAGAGAAAAGTTATTAGCATTTCAGTAAATGACATAATCCCTAGTACCTCAAAAAGAGAGTGATAATCCAACAATGTGCTCAGCAGCCAGGCAACATATCCATACTAAAAACATAGAAAGAGACGCTATTTAGAACACAAAACAAACATCACATGGTATATGCATTGCCCGAAACCAGTACTATGTTTATAAATCTTTATAAACGGTTTATAAAAATTTATAAATTGTATAAACCCTTATAAAATCTTATTAGAAATCTAAAGCTCATGTTCTCATAAATTTTTATAAAGATCAATAAATGTTTTATAACTATTATAGATTATCTCTTATAAATACTTTTATACCTCTGTGAGTGGTTTTATAAACTTTTATTAGCTCTTTTATATTTCTGTTTTACTGATTATATAAACGTTTATACAAAGAGATTTCATCTTTCAGTCTTTGTACAAAGCTGATGAAATGGACAGCCTTTGAGGATTCAAAGAGACTTCATCTTTCAGTTGTTTCTGTTATATGCTTTTGTGGTACTTTATTAGTCATGTATGCTGAAAGACTAGCATGCAGAAAAACAATAATGGAAGCACTGAAACAAATATATTATTTGCTTTTAGGGTGATTAAAGAAACCCCCTTGGATTTGCTTTTGTGAGAACACATTAGCCAACTCTACTGAATCTGCTTATGGATAGTTTAAGCAGTCATGTAACATGACCAAGATTATGATCCACTAAACATATTACATAAGAAAGAAGGTAAAAGCGAAGATAAGGAAAGAGGTAGCCCACAGATCAATTTCAATGTCATCATCAGCTCCAGATACCTCCACCAGGTCTTTCACTGGATCTTGATCATATAAGAACTTCAAGAATACCACAAGAAGTTCACTGCCACGGAAGCAAACCATGCGTGATGTGACTACAAAGATTTGGCTTCAACACCATAAACAACATAAGAAACACACGTGAATACCTGTTGTATGACATAAGCTGATCATTTGGTTCTTGCATAAGATACCTTATGCTTTTGAGAAGCCAGTTGAAGAAATTTGAAAACTTAAAAAAAAATACTATAATATATTGACATGTACACTGGGTGCGAGATATGGAACAAAGGCTACTTTAAAAAATTAAAACTTTTATTGTCTAAAGGGCTGCACGCTTTTGTACCTGTTGAACAACTCAAGATAGAATCATTTTCATAAATTTCTATAAACATGTATATATAGTTTATAGATTTAATAATTTGTTTTATAAGCTTTTATAAATGGTATGGACTTACAAATAATTGTACATATCTTTATAAATTGTATTATAAACCTTTATAAAGTTGTATAATCTTTATAAATTATTTTTATAAATATTTATAAATTATTTACGAATCCTTATAAACCCTTATAAATTATTATACAAACCATTATTTAGGTGTCATTATAAAGTTTTCCTTGTTACGACATCCTTCAAAAGACCGGCTCTGCATAAAAGAAAAGAAAACATTATTTATAAGCTTTCATAGTTTTCTTATAAATATTTATAAATGGTTTATAGATTTAATAACTTGTTTTATAAGACTTTATAAATAATATATTAACCATATTTACATTTCATCTATCTATCAAAATATTAAAATTATATTTTTATAATAAATATAAAAATTATTTTGATAAAATTATCCTATTAACATTTTTTAAAATTATAAAAAATATTTTTCTTCTGAAGTCTTATAATATAAATTAAAATATGATATATATATATATATATATATTGCTACTTTTATTATTTTAATTTAAACTATTAATTGAATATTCTGTTTTTATATTGTTATAGTTTTTTTGAAAAAAAAAAAAATTTACCCTCCCGCAAAAGCCCACAATCACAAACGTTAACTGGAACTAGCTTTTGAACTTTAGAGGTTTAGAGCGATTTAAAACGGTTTATAGCGTTTTCTGTGATTTTTACAAAACGCTATCACCCGCTACTAATCGCAAAAGCTGCGTTTGTAGGTGGTGATGGCTATCAACCGCTACTAATCACATAAGTTGTGTTTGCGGGTGGTGACGGGTAAACCAGTCGAGCCCTTACAACCTTTACCATTTGAAAATTTTGATGGGTTCACCACATCTGATTGGTTGTTGACCAAACTAATAAAGACATGTTTGGTATGTCATTAACATTAGTATTAGTTCAATACTTTCTATAACTAATTAGGATAACAAAAAAATCATTTACTCATCTTCAAAAAATGATCTGTTTCTTTGAAAGGAGATCAATGTTCCTTTGAGATGTGGTTAAACAGTCCATCAATCTCGTGCTTTTTATCTCATAAGTGATCTGTGGCATTGTGAATGGAACCTTAATTTTATCTCTGCAGTTTATTATAGCCTATCTGAACTAATTCATGCCTTACTCTTGCAAGAGCTTGAAAAGAGTGATTGTGCAGCTTTCCGTAACAATCATGCAGTGGGAATGACAGACTTTTGCGTTCACTACACAGCCATGATTTTAGTGATAAAGTTTCTAAACTATATTCAACAAAGCCTCTATTTTTAGTTTTAAGAAAACAAAGACAACAAAAAAAAAAAAACAGAAACATACACAATGTCCTAGTGAAGATCACTAGTATACAGAAGATGAACTTAGGTGTTCACCAAGATATTTTTATTCAGCAAGAAAAAGAGAAGAAGAAGAGAAGCTCTTATTTTTTGTAATACTCATCATCATTATCTCCTTGATCATACAATTTACAGCGTAGGGGGGATCCACATGTAGCCATGGGTCTGCAGATAACCAGCTTTCTCTAGCAGCTGATCTGCTTCTGTTGATCCTCGGCTTCCTACTGTGTACGGGATCGATTTCACTTCTCCCTTCTCTATCCTGTGAAGCAGCAGAGTGAAGATTTCCCAAGCTGCCTGTTTAGTGATTGATTACAAAACATGTACATGCCTTAAGATCCTCTCAAATGGGGAAAAAACATCATGAACTGACAACAAGTTTGGTTAATATCATGACAAAATGTTTTATAAACCTTTATAAAGGTATATAATCTTTATAAATTTTTTTTTTTAACATTTATAAATTATCTACATACCTTTATAAACCGTTATAAATTATCATACCAACGATTATCTCCTTCCTTACAGGGCTTGCAATGGGAAGTAACAACTAAAACATGATTCAGGTTTTTCTGACATCTACCTTGACCATGCAGAATTGATTAAACAAGAGTTGCCATCATCCTCATCATTATCGCATAGATAGTTCATCTAAGAATACAGTTAAACCGTGTTCTTGAAATTGCATAAAGAAACTGAATGTGCAGAATATTACTAACCAAGTGCACATACACAAAACTTTGTTTAACAGAAGCTGAAAGAAAGAAAAAACATACCCAACTCCTTTAGATCGTCTTGAGTTTCTATCCATGATCAGTCGCACATCCCTGACCTGAAATCATAAGGAAAGAGAGAATAAAAAGAACAAACCTTTTCATGGCCTAAGCTAACTACTATAGGGAAAACAGTTAACAATCTAGTAAGACACAAAGTAAACTGACCTTGCTAGCTTTGAAGAAGAACTCATAAACATCTCGCTTCGTAGCTTTAAGAGGCATCTGTACATTACAAAGCCAAGTTAATCAGTAAAACTTAACTCAAATCATTACTAAACCAAAACTTAACAATCTACCTGATACGCAAAGACAGTTCTTTGGTCTCTCTCCGGATCAGCTTCAGGCTCATCTTTCTTGTCTCTGTGTCTCATGTTCAATCGTCAAAATCATTCAGTCAGTACATTGGTGATTGATCCTAAACTACATAAATAAAGGAACAAAATCTAACAAACATGCTTCCTCTTTCAACTACTTCACGTTCCCTCTCTTCCCTCTGTGACCTACTACTGCTTCTCCTCTCCCTATCGCTCCTCTCCCTCTCTTTGCTACTCTTCTCTCTGTCTCGGCTAATCTCCCTCTCTCTATCTCTCGACCCTCCCCTAATCTCATCCCTCTCTCTTTCTTTATCTCGGCTGCTTCTATGCCTCTCTTTCTCCTAATCTCTCTTACTTCTACCGTTCTGTTCTTCGTCTCCTTCAGACTTCTTACTACGACTACTCCTCCCTCGCTCTTCTTCTTCTTCTTCTTCGTCTTGCTTCTCTCCTTCTCTCTTTCTTTAACTTCTCTCGCTCTTCTCGTTACCGCTCCCTTCCTTCTTCTTATCCGATGCTCCTTCCTCAACCGTCTTCTCTAGGTACTCGTATTTGTCGAACTCCATTCTCTTCAATTAGGGCTTTTGTTAGGGTTTCGAATTGAAAGAAATGTTACCCGGAGAGGAGAGCAAGGCTGCCCGGAGTAAGGGATTTGATCGAGAGGCCATGAACCATTGAGATCTAAGTCATCAAACAAAAGGACTGATGCGTGCCGTCGCCGTCGACTCAGAGAGCTAGTCACCGTTGACCAGAGAGCTAGTCAACCTCGACTCAAAGAGCTAGTCACCATCGACTCCGAGAGCTCGTCACCGGATGCCTCGTCGGGGAGCCGAGTTTCTATTTCATGGAATAGAGAAATATCTTAATCTAAGGTCAACTAAGTCATTTACCAATTAATGACATAGGTATTTATGAAAATATCCTTTTATTGAAGATAAAATTGAATAATGGTACTAATAAATCTGTAAAAATGAAATTTCCCATAGTTATAGAGAAAAGAAAAGATAAATTTTATTTTCTTTTTTTTTTTTTTGGGCCTTTTATTGGTTTTGATCCAAAGGCTCATAATCAATTTCTTTTGTGATCTCCGTCCTTCTTTCTGATTGGTCGAAATATAATAAATCAACTAGCATCACACGGATAACTCTCTAAGCCATTAGATGCATTAAATCGATGGTTAAAATTTTTTTTCCCTTTTTTTTCTCCTTCTCACGCGGTCTATCTCGCCCTCTCTCAGATCTCTCTCTCTCTATCTCTTTCTCTCTTTCTATTCTTTCTCTGTCTCTCTCTATCAGTATGAATCTTATTTTGTTTTTTTTTGTTTGTTTTGCTTGTAGGGTTGATTCACACATGAGGGGCTGGAGAAGAAGATGGTACAACCGCTTGTATCTATATATTCCAGTCTATCTATTCTGAATCTGATTTTTTTTTTGTAATAAGTGCAGAAGAAGTTTCAAGGTGGAAGAGGCATAGAAGGCATTCGTGAGCAGTGGAGGCGTTTGTGACCAAAGGTGGTGGTCAGATCAGTGAAAGAGCTCAAGATCCACTCCTGAAACGTATAGCCATGATGAAGAATCTGAGACTTTGGTGGTGGTGGAGCCGAGCAAGAAGAAGAAGAGAAAAGCAGAGTAGAAGATGATGACGGCTTAGATTAGTTTTAAGTTTTGGCTTATTAGGTTTGGTTCAATTAGGTTTTGGTTTATCAGGCTTGGTTTAATCTGTTTTAATTAGTTTTTGGTTTAATGTGTTTTGGTTTATTTAACCTTTTAATCCTGGTTTAGTTTTACATTTATCTGTAATATAATTCTAATTAATAAATAAAATTTCATTTTTAATTACGAATTAATTTTTCGATTAAATTCTTGATTATTTTATTTTTATTAAATTAATTTAATTAATCAATTATAATTATTTTATTTCCAATAGTAGCATTACATCTGTGTCATTACAAAATATTTCATATTACTAGAAAAAAGTTATGAAAAGTTATATAATAGCACATAACAAACTCTAGAAAAAGACTATCATATAGCTAATAATTAACTCTATAATATATCTATTTATAATAGCACATGAAAATACGCTACGACAGAGGGAAGTTTATTATAGCTGCGGCTGTCACATCGTTCTTCGAAGCGCTACGAAAACCATATGATAGCGTTTTTCAGGTGCTACTAATACCAATTTTTCTTGTAGTGTAACCTTAATTTTGAACTTTGATATACTATGGATTTTACCCACTTTCAGCTATGGTATATAAGTGTTTTAAGATATAATTACAATGTTTTAGAAATTTTTTAGAGTATTTACAGGTTCAGTTACGTTCTGGAGAAATATTATGATTTTTGTGTCTTTTAGAGCTTTTGAGTGCAGGACTGTTCCCACCGTTAGATTGAGCCAATCTGTTGACACAAGATATAGATTTGAGTTAGCTTTCCAATGCCACCGGTTTGAGGTCAATCAGCATCTTGTAGCAGAGGTTAAGTCCATTTTACTAAAGATTTCCCTATAGTATAATCGATCGACACTTTCTTATGATCAATAAACGGAAGTTGAGATCCAGGATCTAGATATTAGACTGTTTATACAACGGATGTTGTTAGCTTTATACCCCTAGTTGAGTTCTAATATATATAGCAGCTTAGTAACCTATATTCTTATAATCCTGGTTTCCTGAATAGAAATCGTAGATCTAGCAAATCGTCCTTCCATCAAACAACTCTCTGCCAAGATGAACAATTGTCTTGTTCTTCTTGTTTACTATTTTATTTATTCTTTGCTATATTTACTGCTTTATAAACTATTAGCCTAGCTTAATAATAAATTGTTTAGATTTATTGTGTGCCCTAGCTCCTTGTGGATTCGATCTCTAAGTACTACAGCTCAATCTCTTATTGAGAGAGTAATTCACTTCCTAGGGTAATTTGAGTGATATGCAATTTGGCGCCGTTGCTAGGGAGCTTTGATCACCATTAGATATTGTCTAGTTAGATTTAGTCAAGGTTTTGTTAATATTCAAAAAAATATAAACTTTTTTTTCTTGTCTTTTAGGTACATACATATGAGTACCAGAAGCAACAAGGAAATATGGCTCTTTTTAGTAGAGTCACTGGATTTAGAACGCGTGATCCATAAGTCTAAAAGGGCAGTCGACACCCTCCAAGCAGCAATCGCTAACAAAGAGAAGCGAGTATCAATCGACACCAACACTTCGACGTCAATCGATAAGAATACCATGAAGTCGATCGACACCAAAACCTCCACGTCGATCGACACTATTCACCATGTATTTGACAGTACGCTCTATCGTGGTACTGTTCACTCCGATAATGTTCACCATGGTACTATTCACACATGTACTGTTCATCTCACTAATTTTCATTACGGTATTATTCATCGCGATATTGTTCATTGCAATATTGTTCCCCCAAAATCGACCGACATAGTCCATCCCGTGCCGACTGATTTAGTTAACCTGATATCGACCGACAGAACTCATTCCGTGTCGACTGATAAGTTTAACCTGATATCGACTGACATAGTTCATCCCATGTCGACCGATACTGTACTTTATGTGTCGACCGACACCGCTTACCTGATGTCGATTGATACTGTTCATCCGAACACTTTGTTGGGGTCAAAATTTGTTACGACAGAATCAACGACCAAAAATTTCTGCAAAGTTAAGAATAGGTTTTAAGAAATAGGAAAAAGCTTCGAGAAACTAAGGATTCTCCGAACAAAGGAATTCTGTAAACTTAACAATGTGTCATTTTGGAAATCATCGGAAAACAAAATAAAACAATCAGCGATTGTTTAAATTGGCCAAATTAGTAAAACACGACCGTAACGTCCAAACTCCCCAAGACGGTAAAACCCATTATTAAGGTCAAAAACAACAAAATAAAAATCAACGTTTAGGATAGTTTCTCCTAACATTCTCCGAGAGGATCTCGAATCGAGAAAACGAGAAACGATCGAAACCAAACAACTGACCAGCTCGCCAATGGGCGAGCTGGCCATGCCTAACCAGCTCGCCAACGGGCGAGCTGGCCGTGCCTAACCAGCTCGCCTGTAGGCGAGCTAGACCAACCAGTCCAGCTCGCCAACATGCGAGCTGTCCATGCACAATCAGCTCACCTGTTGACGAGCTGAACCAACCAGTCCAGCTCGCCAACAGGCGAGCTGGACATCCCAGACCAGCTCGCATGTTGGCGAGCTGAACCGTCCAGTCCAGCTCGCAACCAGGCAAGCTGGCCAAGCCCTGACCAGCTCGCCTGTTGGCTAGATGAGCTGTCTAGTCCAGGTCGCCAACAGGCGAGCTGGCCAAGCCCTGACCAGCTTGCCTGTTGGCGAGCTGAACTGTCCAGTCCAGGTCGCCAATAGGTGAGCTGGCCATCATCGACCAGCTCGCCTGTTGGCCCTGAACCGTCCAGTCCAGCTCGCCAACAGACAAGCTGTCCAAGCCCTGACCAGCTCGCCTGTTGGCGAGCTGAACAGTCTCGTCCAGCTCGCCAACATGCGAGCTGGCCGGCTCGACTAGCTCGCCTGTTGGCGAGCTGAACCAAACCATCTGTTGCCCCTGGACTTGATCGTACTCTGAAGCGTGATCGTAATATCTCTCGTTTCGTCTCGATCCTTCTTACCGTTGGAATTTACGATAAAAATCGCTATATACTTGTTTTCTCGGAAAAGCTCGAGTAAATCGTACAAAACGGCAAGGGTTAAATGAAACACCAAACTTTGCCAAACTATACGATTAACTCGAGATATTTTCTAAAAACGCCGTCATATCAGAAAACGATCACATCTAAAATCGTAAAACGGCTAAATCGTAAAATGGTTCGGAAAGACCTAAAACGCGATAAAAATCCACTCACGACTTTAGACAAGTTCCAGCCCAAAGATATGATGTCGATTTACTCATTATTCGCAGAAGTGGGAAAATGTCAAGTTTGAAGATAAAATAGAAGAAGTTTTCCGAAGAAAAATGGATAGATCGTGAAAAATAGAAGATTTCTGATAAGCGCGAATCAGAGAGGAAAAGGAAAGACCAACCGCCTAGATAAGGAGTATATAAGCGAAAGGTCGAGGACAAGAACAAGGGACGATTTTCAGAGCTCTCATCGCACAAAAAAACTTTGCCTTTAGGCAACTTTCCGTTTTTCTTATCAAGCTGCGTCTCAACTAGGTTTTTAGTCTTAGGTTGCTAGAACTAGGAAACTCGCCGTCAACTCTTGCAGCCAAGGCTTACCTTGTTGTACCGTTCTTACGCAAAATTGGAATAAGAAACCTCTTTGCTCTTTATCTTGATTTTTATACCGTTTTTACTTTTGTTATCGTATTCAGATTGCTTGCGTGTGGTTAAGCAGATAGCCGGGACCTCTGAGAAATTTGGGTTTTTCCTTAGTTCCTTTATTCACGGAAATCGACAGTGTGAATTTTGGTTCCCACAGTTTGGCGCTAGAAGGAGGGGCAGTTACATATCTATCTCACTCTCAGACCACATCACGCTCAATCAACTAGGATGACAGAAGAACAACCAACTCGTGAAAACGAAAAACGTTGAAACTCTAACTCCAGACGCGACCATAGTTAACGCTACGGCTAACACCACGTCGCTGCAGGAGGTACTCTCCGCCTATCAGAAAAGGACGGACGAGCAGGATAAGCTAATCGGATCTCTCACGAAACAAGTCTTAACCCTAACCGCGAACACAAAAGCTATCCACCCCCGCGAAACCACAAGAATCCACGGATGAAGACTCGATTTTGCTACTCCTATGGATCGTCCCAGAACCGAATAGGGTAATCAACCGGGGCAAGCCTCCGAAAAAGATAACCCTGGTGCGACACAAAAGAACTCGGAAAAATATCCTTCTCGCGAACAGGAGATCGAGGACGACAGTGTCGAAAGGGTGAATCTGGAAACAAGCAACTGTGGGAACCAAAATTCACACCGTCAATTTCCGTAAAATAAGGAAACCTTAGGAAAACCCTAATTTTCCAGAGGACTAGGATCTCTGCGGAAGCCACTGACATGTAACCAAATAAATGTGGAAAATATGAAAGACATGATAAAACGAATTTATAAAGAAACTCGATCTTATTCCGAATTCGCGTAAGAGCGTTGGGATCTTTACAAGAGATTACAAAGGCTTTGGCCTCAAGGGCCGTCAGCGAGTTGTCAACATAAAACCCTAAACCTAGTCGAGTCGCAGCTCGATAACAAAGGACGAAAAAAGATAAGAAAAAGTAGTTTGATTAATTTCGGACTGAACCTTATGAAGGGCTGCCTACGTATCCTTTTCGAGGATCAAGTCGAATATAGTTCAGTTGGTAGATCTGGACAAGAGATCGAACTGCCTGGGCAAGTTTGTCTAGTAATAGAGTGCCAGTCATAGAAACCAAACTTGTCGAGAATAAAGCCTAAGTTTCTAAGTGCGGAAAATTCTAAGTCTAGAAAAGTTGTAAAAGTCTCAGATGAGAGCTCTGAAATTTGTGCTCTGCCTCTGTCCTATGCCTCTTGCTTATATACTCCCTTCCTTTTCGGTTTGGTCCTTCCATTTCTCCCAGATTCGAGTTTATCGAGAATCTTCTATGTTTCCTTATCTTTCCTTTTTTTCCGCGGAAATCTTCTATTTATCCTCAAACTTGACATTTATCGTCAAATTTGACATTTATCTTCTTTCTGCGAGTAAACTGTCAAAACGTCGTCGTATCGTTGGGTTAGATTTCGTTAAAGTCGCAAGATAGGCTTTTATTGCGTTTTAGGACTTTCCGAACCGTTTTGCGACAAAACCATTTTACGACTTTATACGAGATCGTTTCCTGATGCGACGCCGTTTTTAAATAAGTTTCTCGAGTTGATCGTAAAGTTTGGCAATGTTCGATGTTTCGGTTAATCGTTGCCGTTTTCTACGATTCACTCGATGTTTTATTAAAAACGCGTTTTAACAATTTCTCACAAAAAATCCCTAGTAAATCGTATATTTTAGGCAATGTTCGGTGTTTCGCTTAACCGTTGCCGCTTTATACGATTTCCTTGAGTTCTTTCGAGAAAACAAGACTTTACGGTTTTTATCGTAAAACTCGATCGATAGGATGGATCAAGACGAAACGATAGACATTTCGACCGTGGTTCGGAGCATGATCGTGCCGAAAGACATATACCTTGAATCGAGGAAGTGGAAGACTGAGGCTCGGGATGGTCAGCTCGACGTACGACGAGCCGAACCGGACCGGTTCAGCTTTCTGTACAGCGAGCTATCAGAGGAGCGACTAGCTCGCCGTAGGGCGATCTATCCGTGATGTGTACGGCGAGCTAGCTCGAGGCCACTTAGCTTGCCGTACGGCGAGCTAGTTCGGCCGAACCAGTTCGCGGTTTACGGCGGATGTGGTTTTTCGCGGTTTTGTGCTTAACTCGGACGATCGTGTAATCGGCGTTTGTTTTGTTCTTCCGACATAACGATTTCCAAGTTTTCTGCGGATTTCCTTTGTTTGGAATTTCCTTTAATTTTATAAAACGATTTCTCGATTTTATAAAAAGACTTCTTAAGTTTTAAAAAACGACTTCTCAAGTTTTATAAAACGAATTTTTTTTTGCAGAAACTTTAGCCATTGATTCCGTCGTGACCGATTTTGACATCAACAGCGACCAGTCCGATCCTTCGGAGGAAGACGCTGAAGTTCATCGAAGAAGGAGGAAAGATCGCAGTCCTCATCCCGATTCTTCTCCGGAACACTCTCCCACCGAGGACGTGGAGGAGCTCTATTGCATGGAGCATGCAAAAACGGCCGAGCAACAATCTCAAGTTACTCGCAGCAAACGCCGACGGGGTCGGAAAACTTCTGGCGACCGAACTGAGATTCGCGATCTCTGCGATTATATCACTAAAACGGCCGCAGCGGTAAAAGCAGTGAAGTCTCTAATTCACCATGCCATTAGCATCGCGCAAAATCGATAGAGTGCTGTACGAATCTCGGAAAACGCCTTTTACGGCTCGTATCACAGAGATTAAGCTGCCCGATCCCGGAAAGCTCAAAGTGCCAACTTACGATGGGATGACTGATCCCAAAGCGCACCTGCAGGCCTTCCAGATCACTATGGGCCAAGCAAGGCTCAAGGAAATGCAAAAGAATGCGGGTTACTGCCGTCTCTTCGTCGAAAACCTAGAAGGGGCAGCACTTGAATGGTTCTCTCGACCTAATTGGAATTCGATTGGGAGTTTCCGCCAGCTTCCCTCGGAGCTCCTAAAGCAGTACTCGATGTTCATAAACCGAGAAACTTCCGATGCCGACCTCTGGAGTCTATCCTAGAAGGAAGACGAACCTTTCCACGACTTCATGAGTAAGTTCAAACTTATCCTGGCTAGGGTTAGCATAATAAGTGACAGAGCAGCCATTGACGCTCTGAGAAAGTCGCTCTGGTTTAAATCGAACTTCAGAAAGTGGATAACTCTCGAGAAGCCAAGTACGATTCAGGACGCGCTCCACAAAGCTACAGATTTCATTGTCATCAAAGAGGAGACTAAGATCCTGGCGGAGCAGCATAAACCGACGAGCACGTCTGCAAAAGATGCCGCGTCTAAGCAAAAGACGAAAAAGAAAAACCCTCGTAACAACAAGTACGTCCAACACGAGCGACATGATCTTCAGGGGGCGCATAACTACCCCATCAACTCTGGAGCGGAGCAAGGGCGAACTACGGGGAAAACGTGGACCAAGAACTCGATTTCCACCAGACCCGCGTCCATTCAACCATAAAATGTGAAGTTCTCGGTGCGAGGCTTGGCCGCAAAACTGCTCGCGGGAGAACTCTCCAAAGTATCCAGCTTGAAGGATCTCACCCGCGATTTAGACCCCCCCCCCCCCCCCCCGAAAACCGAAAGGAACTCGCAGGCAGACAATTTGCCTCAAGGGAACCAAACGGGTGAGAAACGCGGACAAATACAAGCCAAGAAAGAGAACAATGCTAACCGACTAGGGTCAATATGATCATCGACGAATCACAATACTACTGCGACACCATCTCGTCCATCAAGTCCTACTGACAAAAAGCTGAGACATGTTCAAATTGGCCGATATCGTTGGATGACACTCTGAGAGGAGTAATTGCCTTCGAGGAAACCTTCGGCATCGACCACCCGCACACTGATCCTCTCGTCATCGACCTAGTCATAAGCGATTTAGAGGTTGCTCGAGTACTCGTTGATACCGGAAGCACTATCAACGTGATCTTCTGCGACACTTTGACGCGAATGGGAATCGTATTAACCGAGATCGAACCGATTCCAAAGCCGTTGATCAGTTTCTCCGGAGAAACGGCTATGACTCTAGGATCGATCCAACTCTAAGTGGACGCAAAAGAAGTAACCAAAATCAATACTTTCACAGTCATCGATCGACCGGCCATCGACGTACCACTTAGGCATCAAGTTCCCAACCCCTATGGGAGTCGCAGCAATTTAAGGATGCCAAAGATAGTCGCGATCCTGCTTTTTAGTGGAACACAAGCTAAGGCAAATGACTATCGCCATCGTAAAACCAAAACGGGTGAAATCAACTCCGCTTACCACAGAAAAACACCCGGAATCGGCAACGGCCGAGAAGCAACAAGCTTCCAAACCCATCGCTTCTACCCAACTGGAAGAGAAAAACCTGGAAAAAGACATCAATCCAGCGACTAAAGCGATCGACGCGTCTTTAATATCCAAGTAAACAC
This sequence comes from Eruca vesicaria subsp. sativa, assembly GCA_932364175.1. NCBI lineage: Eukaryota > Viridiplantae > Streptophyta > Magnoliopsida > Brassicales > Brassicaceae > Eruca > Eruca vesicaria. Next base: position 76,917 of record CAKOAT010252932.1, on the reverse strand, counting down.
ACTCGCGCCAACAACCAGAACTACGAGATGGCTTGATTCCCGTAAGGGATACATAGGCAGCTCACCTAAAGACGAGTTCAGCTACCCCCTCTCTAAAACGGGGGGGGGGGGGGGGGGGGGGGGGGAGTGGGTACGTAAGGAAGCATTCGCATCAACCCCCGACTGATCGACCTCACAACCTTCGTCCAGGATTTCTGCGCCACCCTCAAGTGAGTCCGACGACACCGCAATGGGATCCCACTGCGCCCACATACGCAAGGTCAAGGAGTTGAAATTGCTTCTTTTCCTTCCTATCATAGCGCGCCTTCTGCTTGGCATACTCTTTCTCATACGAGTAGTGCGCGAGTTGAGTGAGGTATAACCCACCAACCACACCGCGACACTCACCATAGTCGCCATTGGTTCTTTGCGCCTAATTAGGCCTCGAGTATTTGGTCGCGAACCGTTCACGACGAATCTTCATCTCTTCAGCGATTTCTCTCTTACCCTCTCGACGAGCACGAAGAACTTTTAATCGGAAAGCTCCTTAACACGACAAGAGTCAGCCGCGTACTCCTCCTTCAGACGAGCAACCTCCCTTTCGGCCCACTCTTGAGCACGAAAATAGTTAGCGTCGATCTCCTCTTTAAATCGAGCAGCCTTTTTATCCGCCAAATCCACACGAAACTCGGAAAGACTGGCCTCGGTGCTGCGCGTACTAAGAGCTCGGCTCATAGGAAGAAAGCCCTACCAAATAAAAGAGAACGAGGAGAGTTAAGAAAAACTTTCCGGTCATGTATCGGTAAACGTAAAACTAACCTGATTAAATTGCTCGGATGCTTTGATAAATTCCGGAACATGGCCAGGCTCTCCATCCAAAAAATTAGAAGTTGAAGATCCTCCGGCAGATGTCCTATCGCTCTCATCTTCCTGGATATCAAGGAAATCCTTGAGTATGTTCTCGAGAGAACAACCAGCATCATAAGACGCATCATCGTCAACAACCACACGACTACCTTTGTGGGACTTTGACTTATCCTTCCTCGTTGGAGACACGTATGGAACAAAGACTTCCAAACACGGATATTCTTCGGGAACCGGCGAGGCTGGAAGAAACCGAGATCGAGAAAGAGCGACTGCACGGTATACGTGCTTTGGGGTAAAGCTATTCCAACGGTATTCCCCACCTTGAAGCAAATTCGTAACCGTTAGCAGACCTTCTAGAAACGGAGGGAGAGGGTTGGTCTCTGGAGAAACAAAAGCAAATGAATGTAGTCAAAATTCAAAACGCAAAATAGATGCAAACGAATTGCAATACCTTTCCGACCCCATCCGGTCCTGAAAAAACGAATGCAAGACAAAAATTCTTCTTCCAAGAAGAATAGTGCGACGTAAAATCGGTAACTATCGCCATATCGCGACGAGGGCGCAACCGAATCCTTCCCGCAACCCCTTTGGGTTTCAATAAACTCTTGAAGTGATCAGCAACAAGATTCATGCCTCGCTCATAACTTAGCACCAGAAGGCCGACGAGTTGTTTCAGGTTGCATGGAGTCATTTGACTTATCGACAGCCCAAGACGGTTGAGGAACCGAACAACGATCTCTGGAATCAGAAACCACAAATGAAATTGCATCAAGAACGCATCATAGCACGTAAAGTAGCCGTCAGGTGCGATCTTTTCATCTTCTCCAGCGATCGGAAGACGAAACTCCACTGCGTCTGGGACATAACAGAAACGCCGAATGGTGTCAAGGCCGTTGGGACAGATCAGACTCGGGCATCCAACAACACAGTTGGCATCAAACGTAGGGGGAACCCAGGTCCCGCGCCTAGCAGACATTGTCTCACCCCCGGCCGCTCGATACGCCTCGATGTCTTCTGGATAAACTAAAGGTATCACGAACTCTTCCTTTGGATCTACGACATGATATTGCGAATTAACCCCATCAGAACCGTAATAATCATAGCTGGTCTCGGAACGAGTTCTCCTCTTTGAAAACATGGTTAAAGGTAAAAAGAAAGGTGGGGAGGGAAACAAAGAGAGAAACTTTCTTTACCTTAAAAAAAATTATGTGGAAAGAAGTGAGTAAAGAATTTGAAAACTTACTCCACATACTTATAAGCAAGTTTCTACTATTCACCTTCGGACTTTTGGTCGTAAAAATTCGGCCTAATTCTACCAAACTTGCCAAACAAGTTCAAACCGCTCGCAAGAACTCTACGATTCTTACAGGCTGGGGGGGGGGGGGCTAACTATTGGGGTCAAAATCGGTTACGACAGAATCAATGACCAAAACTTTCCGCAAAGTTAAGAATATGTTTTAAGAAATACGAAAAATCTTCGAGAAGAAATCTAAGGATTCTCCGAACAAAGGAATTCCATAAATTTAACAATCGTCATCTTGGAAATCATCGGAAAACCAAAATAAACAATCAGCGATATTTATAAATTGGCCAAATAAGTAAAACACAGCCATAACGTCCAAACTCCCCGAGATGGTAAAAGCCGTTATTAAGGTCAAAAACAATAAAATCGAGATCAACGTTTACGATTGTTTCTCCTTAAATTCTCTGAGAGGATCTCTGGTCGAGAAAACAAGAAACGATTGAAACCGAAAAACCAACCAGCTCGCCAACGGGCGAGCTGGCCTTGCCTAACCAGCTCGCCTGTTGGCGAGCTGAACCAACCAGTCAGGATTGCCAACAAGCGAGCTGGCCATGCACAATCAGCTCGCCTTTTGGCGAGATGAACCCACCAGTCGAGCTCGCCAACAGGCGAGCTGGCCATCCCTAACCAGCTCGCTTGTTGGCGAGCTGATACGTCCAGTCCAGCTTGCCAACAGCCGAGCTGGCTAACCTCGACTAGCTCGCCTGTTGGAGAGTTGAACCGTCCAGTCCAGCTCACGAAGGGTCAATATGATCATCGACGAATCACAATACTACTGCGACACCATCTCGTCCATCAAATCCTATTGACGAAAAGCTGAGACATGTTCAAACTGGCCGATATCGTTGGATGACACTCCGAGAGGAGTAATTGCCTTCGAGGATACCTCCGGCATCGACCACCCGCACGCTGATCCTCTCGTCATCGACCTAGTCATAAGCGATTTAGAGGTCGCTCGAGTACTCGTTGATACTGGAAGCACAATCAACGTGATCTTCTGCGACACTTTGACGCGAATGGGAATCAGATTAAGTGAGATCAAACCGATTCCAAAGCCGTTGATCAGTTTCTCCTGAGAAACGGCTATGACTCTAGGATCGATCCGACTCTCGGTGGCCGCAAAAGAAGTAACCAAAATCAATACTTTCGCAGTCATCGATCGACCGGCCATCTACAACGTAATCATGGGCGCGCCTCGGATAAACGCCATGAAGGCAGTTCCTTGACGTACCACTTAGGCATCAAGTTCCCAACCCCTATGGGAGTCGCAGCAATTTGGGGATGCCAAAGATAGTCGCAATCCTGCTTTTTAGCGGAACACAAGCTAAAGAAAATGACTATCACCATCGTAAAACAAAAACGGGTGAAGTCAACTCCACTTACCACGGAAAAACACTCAGAATCGGCAACGGTCGAGAAGCAACAAGCTTCCAAAACCATCGCTTCTACCCAACTGGAGGAGAAAAACCTGGAAAAAGACATCAATCCAGCGACTAAAGCGATCGACGCGTCTGCAATAGCCGAGTAAACACAGTCGCGCCAACAACCAGAACTACGAGATGGCTTGATTCCCGTAAGGGATACATAGGCAGCTCACCTAAAGACGAGTTCAGCTATCCCCCTCTCTAAAACGGGGGGGGGGGGGAGTGGGTACGTATACGAGTATTCGTATACTCCCATATTAAAAAAATATATATATATTCGCCTTGTACTCAAGATTTTCGAACATTTCAATAAAGAAAAAGTTAGAATATCGCAAAATCTCTCTTTTATCAAAAAACATAATCCTAATACAAACTCAAATTCCGAACACGTTCGGAAATTATTTCCGCAGTAAGACATAAAAAAACACTTGGTCGATGTCGACCAAAAACTTGTACATCATATCAATATGAATGTTTCGAAAAGAACCGGCGAGACGTCCCCTAAAGTCTTAGAGAAATATACGCATGTCCATCTGCGACTATAAAATTACAAACGCTCGTCGATTGTCCCCGCCAAGCGCATCTGCCGTCTTAAACAAACGCATATGACCCACTGTTCCATATACATCCGACTAGGATAAAATAGCGCGCTATAAAACAAATACAAAATTTTGGTTAGCACCTTCTGGGATTCTCGATTTCGACCATACAAGTCGTATATGTCGAGAACCTATCGCGGATTTTAAATCGGTACGAAATCAGGTTATATCGTAACATGCAAAACGAAAGCCGACTAGTCATCGCACAGCCTTAAAACCAAAAAATAAAACTAGGTCTTGCCCTAAACCCAGCACACTGGTCTCTAACGTCTCAAGGCATGAATTGAGATCCTAAAGGCATGTCTCTTCATCCATATCTAAACGCTCACGAAAAATATAAAATTTCCGATAGAGAAAAAGAATAGGACGATCTACGCAAAGAGTTAGATACGAGACGACAACTCGTATTCTTCCCTCTACACTTAAACAAAAAAAAACAGATTTAATACTTCAGAAAAATTTTCACTGATATAAACATCATCCAATACATGCCGCTTAGCGGCAGGAATTCAAAGCCACCAACGGCCAGTCCCGATAAAAAACACTACAAACGATTACACTACAATAAACAACAAAAACATCAACCATCAAAGTTATAAAATCCTAACGGCGACAATTGGCCAGCATTCGCATCAACCCCCGACTGATCGACCTCACAACCTTCGTCCAGGATTTCTGCGCCAACCTCAACCGAGTCTGACGACACCGCAATGGGATCCCACTGCGCCCACATACGCGCCTCAAGGTCAAGGAGTTGAAACTGCTTCTTTTCCTTCCTATCCAAGCGAGCCTTCTGCTTGGCATACTCTTCCTCATACGAGTAGTCCGCGAGTTGAGTGAGGTATAACCCACCAACCACACCGCGACACTCACCATAGTCGCCAATTGTTCTTTACGCCTAATTAAGCCTTGAGTTTTTGGTCGCGAACCGTTCACGACGAATCTTCATCTCTTCTGCGATTTCTCTCTTACCCTCTCGACGAGCACGAAGAACTCTCTGATCGGAAAGCTCCTTAACACGACAAGAGTCAGCCGCGTACTCCTCCTTCAGAGGAGCAACCTCCCTTTCGGCCCACTCTTGAGCACGAAAGGAGTTAGCGTCGATCTCCTCTTTAAAACGAGCATCCTTTTTCTCCGCCAAATCCACACGAAACTCGGCAAGACTGGCCTCGGTGCTGTGCGTACTAAGAGCTCGGCTCATAGGAAGAAGGCCCTATAAAAAAAAAGAGAACGATAAGAGTTAAGCAAAACTTTCCGGTCATGTATCGGTAAAGGTAAAACTAACCTGATTAAATTGCTCGGATGCTTTGATAAATTCCGGAACATGGCCAGGGTCGCCATCCATAAAATTAGAAGTTGAAGATCCTCCGGAACAAGTCCTATCGCTCCCATCTTCCTGGATATCAAGGAAATCCTTGAGTATGTTCTCGGAGAACAATCAGCATCATAAGACGCATCATCGTCAACAACCACAAGACTACCTTTGCGGGACTTTGACCTATCCTTCCTCGTTGGAGACACGTATGGAACAAAGACTTCCAAACATTGATCTTCTTCAGGAACCAGCGAGGCTGGAAGAGACCGAGATCGATAAAGAGCGACTGCACGGTATACATGCTTCGGGGTAAAGCTATTCCAACGGTATTCCCCCCCTTGAAGCAAAGTTCTTAACTGTTATCAGACCTTGAAGTGATCAGCAACAAGAGTTATGCCTCGCTCATAACTTAGCACCAGAAGCCCGACGAGTTGTTTCAGGTTGCATGGAGTCATTTGACTTATCGACAGCCCAAGACGGTTGAGGAACCGAACAACGATCTCTGGAATCGGAAACCACAAATGAAATTGCATCAAGAACGCATCATAGCACATAAAGTAGCCGTCAGGTGCGATCTTATCATCTTCTCCAGCGATCGGAAGACGAACTCCACTGCGTCTGGGACATGACATAAACGCCGAATGGTGTCAAGGCCGTTGGGACATATCAGACTCGGGCATCCAACAACACAGTTGGCATCGAACGGAGGGGGAACCCAGGTCCCGCGCCTGGCAGACATCGTCTCACCCCCGGCCGCTCGATACGCCTCAATGTCTTCTGGATAACCTAAAGGTAGCACGAAATCTTCCTTTGGCTCTACGACATGATATTGCGAATTAACCCCATCAGAACCGTAATAATCATAGCTGGTCTCGGAACGAGTTCTCCTCTTTGAAAACATGGTCAAAGGTAAAAAGAAAGGTGGGGAGGGAAACAAAGAGAGAAACTTTCTTTACCTTAGAAAAAATTATGTGGAAAGAAGTGAGTAAAGAATTTGAAAACTTACTCCACATACTTATAAGCAAGTTTCTACTATTCACCTTCGGACTTTTGGTCGTAAAAATTCGGCCTAATTCTACCAAACTTGCCAAACAAGTTCAAACCGCTCGCAAGAACTCTACAATTCTTACAGGCTGGGGGGGCTAACTATTGGGGTCAAAATCGGTTACGACAGAATCAATGACCAAAACTTTCCGCAAAGTTAAGAATATGTTTTAAGAAATACGAAAAATCTTCGAGAAGAAATTTAAGGATTCTCCGAACAAAGGAATTCCATAAACTTAACAATCGTCATCTTGGAAATCATCGGAAAACAAAATTAAACAATCAGCGATTTTTATAAATTGGCCAAATAAGTAAAACACGGCCGTACCGTCCAAACTCTCCGAGACGGTAAAAGCCGTTATTAAGGTCAAAACAATAAAATCGAGATCAACGTTTACGATTGTTTCTCCTTACATTCTCTGAGAGGATCTCGGGTCGAGAAAACAAGAAACGATCAAAACCGAACAACCAACCAGCTCGCCAACGGGCGAGCTGGCCTTGCCTAACCAGCTCGCCTGTTGGCGAGCTGAACCAACCAGTCAAGATTGCCAACAGGCGAGCTGGCCATGCACAATCAGCTCGCCTGTTGGCGAGATGAACCCACCAGTCCAGCTCGCGAACAGGCAAGCTGGCCATCCCTAACCAGCTCCCTTGTTGGCGAGCTGAACCGTCCAGTCCAGCTCGCCAACAGTCGAGCTGGCCATCCTCGACTAGCTCGCCTGTTGGCGAGTTGAACCGTCCAGTCCAGCTCGCCAACAAGCGAGCTGGCCAAGCCTTGACCAGCTCGCCTTTTGACGAGCTGAACCGTCTCGTTCAGCTCGCCGTGCTCGACTAGCTCGCCTGTTGGTGAGCTTAACCAAAACATGAATTTCCCCTCGACTCAAATGACCGTTATCGTAACATCTCTCAATTCGTCTCGACCCGTCTTACCGGTGGAATTTTACGATAAAAACCGCTAAAGACTTGTTTTCTCGAGTAAATCGTACAAAACGAAAATGGTTAAACGAAAAACCAAACTTTGCCAAACTAAAAAATTAACTTGAGATGTTTTTTAAAAACGGCATCTTATCAGAAAACGATCTCATCTAAAGTCGTAAAACGACTAAATTGCAAAACAGCTCCAAAAAACCTAAAACGCGATAAAAGTCCACTCACGACTTTAATCAAGGTCTAGCCCAAAGATATAATGTTGACTTACTCATTATTCGCAGAAGTTGAAAAATGTCAAGTTTTAAGATAAAATAGAGGATTTCCGAAGAAAAATGGAAAGATCGAGAAATATGGAAGATTTCCGATAAGTGCGAATCAGAGTGGAAAAGGAAAGACTAATTGCCTAAAGAAGGAGTATATAAGCAGAAGGTCGAGGACAAGAACAAGGGACAATTTTCAGAGCTCTCATCACACAAAAAAACTTAGCATTTAGGCAACTTTGTGTCTTTCTTATCGTGCTGCGTCTCAACTAGGGTTTTAGTCTTACATTGCTAGAACTAGGAAACTCACCGTCAGCTCTTGTAGGCAAGGCTTACCTCGTTGTACCGTTCTTACACAAAATCGGAATAAGAAACCTCTTTTCTCTTTATCTCGATTTTTATACCATTTTTACTTTTGTTATCGTATTCAGATTGCTTGCGTGTTGTTAAGCAGATAGCCGGGACCTCTGGGAAATTAGGGGTTTTCCTAAGTTTCTTTATTCACAGAAATCGACGGTGTAAATTTTGGTTCCAACAACTATTCATCAAGTCTTAAGAGACACCACTTGCATAGAGAATGAGAAGGTTGAAGTGCTCGCAACAGCCTAGGATAGTTGATTAATGCACAGGGTGTTGTGATCCCTGATATCATTGCTATTGATGAGATTAATGACTTTGATCTTAGCCGTGAATGGTATGATTGGGCAGTGATATCTTGCATATTTGCATTGTTTTAGCAATTCATTTTGTACATAAATCATCATTTATATTAAGAATTAAGCATCTTTAGGATCCATATTGCATTCATATGTCTTAATCAGGTGTTGGAGATCCTTTTTGGTGATTTTGATTACATGGGAGCTGTTTTGGAGCCAAGAAAGGAGATTTTTGCCGTTTCATCTCACCAACCTAAGTACCATAGCAACCTGAGCGTAGTGACTTCACCTGTCGCTATGGACTTGTGTGAGTCCACTGTAGCAACATGGTGTGTTCGCTACGAAGAGAAGAACTGGCATTTCAGATTTGACTAAGTGCCATAGCGATCTGAGCATAGTGACTTCACCTGGTCGCTATGTACTTGTGCGCGTTACCATAGCGACTTGGGTTGGTCGCTACAGACCCTAAAGAAATGTTTGAGCCGTAGCGAGCAGAGCATAGCGGGAAGACCATGTCGCTATTAACGAAAACACTCTACTTTCATTTGGTTTGCCCTACTTATTTCGGGATTAATATAAATACCCCTTAACCTTATTTTGAGGATCTTATATTCTTTTCTCTCTAAGAACACATTGAAACCTTGAAGAAAGATTGAATATTTAGTTTCTTTTCTTCTTATTTCTTTGTGATTGTTTGATTAAACTTGCTTCTCAACATGATTTCTCTTAAATCAACCATGGGTTTAATGTTAATCAAGAAGATTAGTGAGTAGACTCCTTTTGGATTCATGGGCTAGGTTGATTAAGGGTGATTAGAAAAGATCTAGGGTGTTTAGTTTTAGATTTACTTGTTTCCTTGCTTGTTGAGGGCTCTTAATGTCATTTTAGTCTTGATCATACTAAAATGGATCTCTAGGCATTTCCTGCCCACAAGATGTATGATTAAATGCCTGAACCATGTCTTCAATGCTTTTAACTTGCTTTAACTAAGAGATTAGTTGCTAAAGAAGTTATGATTGCTATTAGACTTGTTCTCCATTATTTCTTTAATAACATTCAACCTAAGAGATTTGATGCTTGAGTTGCTTTAGAAAAAGAACATTCATCTAGAGATAGAGTTTGTTTAGGATTGTGTCTATGCATAAGGAAAGTGTTTGATTGCTAGCTTTCCATCTTTAGATTGGATGTACATCACCCAAGATCAAATGTCTAGTCCCATGAGCCCTCTTGCTTCATTTTGAGAAAGAAAGATCATCCCTTTATTGCACTAGCTTATTAGTTCTTAGTTCATACCATCTTTAAAATTGGATTGCACTTAGCTTAAGCATGAACTTGCATTCCCTTTGCTTTAGAATCGCTTAGAACTGGTTTGACATCCTTTCTACTACATAGTTTGATTAGGAGCCTTGAAAACTTCTATTATCAAATTGGCGCCGTTGCCAAATTCTAAATTGATTTTGACATTGAGATTTAGTCACTTGCTTGAGATTAAGTCATTATTAATTTATTTTGTTACTGATTCTCCTTCTTCCTCTCCCTTTGCGTTTCAGGTTTATGAACTTGAGCAGCAAAGGTACATCAAGCCTAGTCCCAAGAGTTGAAGATATAGCTGCACTTGAGAGGGAGATAGTAAGAAGGAGAAGAGAAGATGAGCAACAGGTTCACTTACTGGGGTTGCGGTTTGATATGGAGAACCGGCCTCAAGATGGAGCTGCTTACGATGGAAATGGTCCAGGAGCTGACAACCCTAGACCACAGCGCCAACCACAACATCCACAGCGCAAAGCTCGTGCCATTGAAGCCTATGATAACCTCACATCAATGGTCATAGGTTGGGAATCAGAGCACCAGATGTGGAGAACAACAACTTTGAGATCAAGTCAGGGCTGCTAAACATCATAGAGAACAACAACTATCATGGTCTTGCTGCTGAAGATCCTTTTGTTCACTTGGACAAGTTTGATAAGTATTGTGGCTTGTCCAAGACCAATGGTGTTTCTGAAGATGCCTTTAAGCTCAAGCTGTTTCCTTTCTCTTTGGGAGACAAAGAACACCAGTGGGAGAAGACTCTTCCAAGTGACTCCATCACTACTTGGTATGAGTGCAAAAGAGCATTCCTAGACAAGTTCTTTTCTACCTCCAGGACAACTAAGAGCTGGACTGAAATCTCTGGATTTCAACAGAACAAACTTGAGAGCTTTAGTGAAGCATGGGAGAGATTCAAGGGCTACTGGTCTCAATGCCCCACATCATGGTTTCAGCAAGGAGAGCTTGCTTAGAACCTTATACAGAGGAGCTCTACCACTGTGCAGGAACATGCTTGACACCGCCAGCAATGGTTTCTTCTTGGGAAGAACTGAGGAAGAAGCAGAGGAGCTGGTAGAGAACATGGCCAAGAGTGACTCAGTCTACAGTGAGGAGCAGGACAAAAGCAACAGAACTGATGATCAGCAGACAAGGAAGGAGCTGAAGTCTCTACATGAGAAGGACATACTTCTCTTCGACAGAGCTAAACAAGAGCAGTTGCACTTTGTTGGTGATCCTAACCAAGAGGAGCCTGCTAAGATCAACGAGGTTGATGGATTGGAAGGCCAAGAGGAGTTGTGCTTCATCAACAACAATGGGGCTTGGTACAAGAAAGAGCCCAACTTTCAGTACAACAACTACCAGTAAAGGTCTTATTCCAACAACCAGCAAAGAGGTTATCAGCCTAGGCAAAACTAGCCTCCTGGTTTCAGCAACCAAGGCAATCAGTCTACTCAAGCTCAAGGAAGCTCTTCTCCAGCTCCAGATTCAGATTCAAGTGTGGACTCCATGTTCAAGAAACTCTTGGATTTTCAAGCCAGAAATGAGAAGACAATGTGTTATGAGTTCAAGACATCCACTATAAGATTGATGGATGATACAATTAGCTCAACAACAAGATCATAGCTTTGGAGAACCATTCTTCTATGATTTCCACCTCTAAGCGCCCAGGGAAAGACCATTACAATGTTGTCATCTCTGCTGCTATCTCTGGAATGAATTGAATGATCATGTGAAAGAGGTAAATGAGATTGAAAGGCTATTATATGGCTCTGAACTTGTGCAGGATGAGAACCAGATTGTAGACAAAGTTGATGCTCAAAATGTTGAGAAGATTGAGGCCAAATTCGTGGAGAGGGTTAAGCTCCAAGCTGTGGAGAAGGTTGAAGCCAAGGTTGATCAGCAAGATGAGGCAGATGTTGTGAAACAGGATGCGCCCAAGGCTGAGTTATTGGTTGGTAAAGAAGCTGTCCAGAAGTTAAAAGAGGTTGACCTTCAAAGAACCAAATGAGGTTCAGCTATCTCCTTATGACAAGCTCCCATTTCCAAAGAGGGTAATCACTAAAGCTCAAAAGAAGGTGATCTCCAAATTCAGAAAAAAGTTGTGTGATGTTGGAGTCAAGCTTCTAGAGATCTCCAATATGAAAAATGCTTATGCCCAACTGATGCTCATAAAGGACATCTTAGCTCACAAGGAAGAGGTGACAGAGCTTCTTAACATCGCTACATCTTTGCTAGATCCTCAAGTTCCACCAATGTCTCTTCCCAAGCTTGAAGATGAAGGGAAGTTTACACTACCTTGCTCTCTTGGTGACTTCACACTTGATGATGTTCTTGTGGATTCTGGTGCTTGTGTGAATGTGATATCATTGGAAATGGTGAAGACTCTAGGGATTAAAGGCATGGAACCAAACAACTCTTCACTTATGTTTGGGGATTCTTCTTCAACAAAGCCAATTGGTCTCATCAAGGATTTCCCTTTGAAGATTAAAAATTGTACCATACCAATAGACCTCACTGTTTTGGATATGGCTAGAAAGAGGAGAATGCCACTACTCTTAGGCACACCCATCCTTGCTACTTTGGGAGCTTGCATTGACTTCCTCAACAAGAAGGTGGTTCTACACAATTTCAACAAGGATGTCTCCTATCTAATCAAGTCCCCAATGATAAATAATGAATATTGTGGAACCATCATAATGGATTCAACGGTTGTCAATGAACAAGAATCTCTTGGTGAAGAGTCTTCTAAAGAGATGTGTGCTAAACACTTGGACATTGATACAAATGAGAAGGTGAGAAAAGCCAATGTAGCTCCTCATAGAGAGAAGAAAACGAAAAACCTCACTCTCCACCTCTTGATAAGAAGCAACACATTCTTACTCTTCACCCATTGAAGCTAAAGGGTGGAGCTATTGAATACAAGATCAAATGCAAGGGAAGGTCTAATCCATTCTCACGTGCAAGAGCCATCATCACTACTCAACTCCAAGATGATCCACTCAAGCTTCAAGAGCTCCTTACTCACGTCCTCACCATCGCCCTTGAAAGTGGGAAAGATCCTCCTTCTCACTAAGGAAAGTGTATAGGTATTCAAGCTTAGAGACTCAAAACAAGCTCACACGGGAGGAAGTCCCATGATTATCCTTGTATATATTTATTCTCTTAGTGTGTTGAATAAGGTCAGGAACAAGTTTGGGGGTCTCCTCAATATGCCTAAAGGTCATATCCAAAGCTTCATTACCACTTGAGGTATCACTCTAACCATTCTTTGTATATACCATTGCTTTTATCATGTTTTCGGTATCTCCTTCTCTTCTACTCCCGTAGAGACTGTGTGATTTAATTTTGGGGAGGTATCATGTATTTGATCATGTTTGCTTTGTTGATTTTGAGTCTCATGCATTGCACTGTACATACATATATGCATAGAAAAATCCAAAAAAATTGAAAAGTTTCCAAAAAGAAACAAAAATAAGAATTTAGGTTGCATCATAACATCTTTAAGATTGAGTCTAGAAGCATTTAGATTGCATTCATGCATTGGGAGCTGAACCCCTAAGGAAACACATTCTTAGAAATCAAAATGACACCCTAGCTAATCATAACAAGTAGCTTAGGCATCTCTTGAAAGGATTGCATGCTTTGAGCCTTGAAAACTCTTCTTGAAACTTGTTGCTTGTGTGAGATTGACATTCTCCTTGAAACCAACTCCAAAATGAACTTGAAGCTTAATGAACTTAATCTATCTTGCTTATGGGTACTTGTATGCTTGATCATGGATCTTAAACACATTTGAGTTTGCTTTTATCCTTTCTACCACTCTTTGATAACCCAAATGGCACCTCCCTTACCCTTTAGCCCTTGCAATTCTTTGAAGCCTAAATCATATTTTCTTTAGTAAGGCCTTTTATTGATAGCTTGTCATGTGCAAAATATTTAGAGTATTGGGAGCGACATTGGTTTGTTCTCATCTTTGGCTAGCTATATGACCTCATGTGAGCTAGCATTTAGGATAGGAAGTGTTTTATTGTAGTAAAAAGAGTTAATCTTGGGTTTCGACGTGATATATAAGTGAAATGAAACCAAAGATGTGAAAAGCAAAGAAGAGCCACTAGGGACCAAAAGAAAAGAAAAGAAAAGCTATAGAATCATCAAAAAGATACCCCTTAGAATATTAAAAAAAAATACACACACAAAAAAAAAGAGAAACTAAAACAGTCAAGAAAAGACCAGGGTAAATCATAAGAAGAATATGAATAGAGCTTAAGTAAAAGAATGAAAAGAAGAGTCCCTAGTTGGTTCAAAGAACAGAAAAAAAGAAAGAGTTCATTGGGTAAGTGAAGAAGAGAATGGTCTTAAGAGTCTTTAGGATGAAATGGGTTTTGGATTAACCTCAAGAGAAAGGATAGAGTTGAAAAGTGTCTAGGAAGAGGGTATAATGATGAGAACAAGCAATGTATGCATGAATTGCTCATTTTCTTATAAAAATTTTGCATAATGATCAAGCTCCTATTCTTGAGTGTGAACCACTAGATAGAAATGTGTTGAAACCCCTCTTCCATTCTAATTGAGCCATTTCGCTTACCATACCAAATGATTGAGATCAAGTTTCCATTTGCAAGACTTCACCTTATTAGCTTATGCTTAATTGAATGTGAGGGTTGGTTGAGGAGAATTGTTAATTGGTGATCCACAACTTGTCTAAAATAAAGAGTCTTACTAGGCCTTGAGTAGATAAAGAGTACTAATTTAGATTGCTTATGCTATAGGTTATGTCTGTCTAGGATGTGATGTTGAGTATAAGAAGTGTATTCTTTGGTTTAAGCTCCCATTTACAACCCTCTCTCCCTTTTATCTTTATGAGTTACTTGAGGACAAGTAAGAGAATAGTTTAGGGGAGTTGGTATCTGTTGGGGTCCAAATCGGCCACGACGGAATCAATGACTAAAAGTCCCGGAAAAAGCATACAAGAAAACTGATGTTCTTTGATTAAAAAGTATAAAATAATTAAAAAGACCTCCTGTTGAGGTCAAAAACGGTAATCTCGAAATCGACATCTACGATTACTTCTCGTTATGTTCTCCGAAAGAATCTCGGGTCGAGAAGACAAGAAACGATCGTAGCTGGACGGACCAATCCAGCTCGCCGGCTTGGCGAGCTGACCAAGGCCGATCAGCACGCCAAGACGGCGACCTGACCAAGGCCGATCAGCTCGCCAAAACGGCGACCTGGATGGACCAACCCAGTTCGTCGGCTTGGAAAGCTGAACAAGGCCTATCAGCTAGCCAAGACGGCGAGCTGGACAGACCAATCCAGCTCGCCGGCTTGGCGAGCTGACCAAAACCGATCAGCTCGCCAAGACGGCGAGCTGGACAGACCAATCCAGCTCGCCGGCTTAGCGAGCTGACCAAGATCGATCAGCTCGCCAAGACGGCAAGCTGGACGGACCAATCCAGCTTGCCAGCTTGGCAAGCTGTCCAAGGCCGATCAGCTCGTCAAGACGGCGAGCTGGACGGACCTATGCAGCTCGCCGGCTTGGCGAGCTGACCAAGGCCGATCAGCTCACCAAGACGGTGAGCTGGACAGACCAATCCAGCTTGCCGGCTTGGCGAGCTGACCAAGGCTGATCAGCTCGCCAAGATGGCGAGCCGGACGTACTAATCCAGCTCGCCGGCTTGGAGAGCTGATCGAGACCACTCGTCGGTTTGGCGAGTTGGCCTTACCGTCCGCACCATTGACTGCTGGTTGACCAAACACAAAGCATATGCCCTTCGACTCGTCATACTCTGAGTCGTGGTTGGAACATATCTCGTTTCGTCTCGATCCGTATTATCGTTGGGACTTTACGATAAAAACCGCTAAACACTTGTTTTCTCGTAAAGACTCGAGTAAATCATATAAAACGGGAATGATTAAACAAAACACCAAAGTTACCAAACTAAACGATTGACTCGAGATGTTTTATAAAAAAGGCATCGTATCATGGAACGATCCTGTCCAAAATCGTAATGCGGCTAAAACGCAAAATTGCCAGAAAGATCCTAAAACACGATAAAGGCCAACTTATGACTTTAGACAAAATCCAGCTCAAAGATATGATGAATCTTTACCCATTATTCACAAGAATAGATAAATGTCAATTTTTGAGGAAAAATATAATTTTTCCAAGGATAAATATGAGGACCGAGACAAATGGATGATTTCCGTTAGACACAAATCGGCGTGGAAAAGGAAAGACCAACCCGCTTAGAGGAAGAGTATATAAGCACAAGGTCAAAGCCAAGAAGTAAGATAACTTTTACAACTTTTCTAGACTTAGAACTCTTTGCACTTAGAAAATTAGGCTTTATTCTCGACAAGTTCAGTTTCTATGACAGGCACTCAATTACTAGACGAACTCGCCGAGGCTGTTCGATATCTTTTCCAGCTCTATCAATTGAACTACGTTTGGCTTCATCCTCGAAACGGGTACGTAGGCAGTCTTTTATAATGTTCAGTCCGAAATCAATCAAAACCCTTTTTCGTATCTTTTTCGTCTTTTGTTATTGAGCTGCGACTCAACTAGGTATAAGGTCTTCCCTTGCTAGAACTAGATATCTCGCTGACAGCTCTTGCGGCCAAAGCTTTTGTAATCTCTTGTAATAATCACAATGCTCTTATGCAGATTCGAAATAAGATCTACTTTATTTATAAATTCGTTTTATCAAGTTTTTCAATTTTGCACATTTATTTGGTTACATATCGTTGGCTGTCACAGAGATCCATGATCTCTGGATAATTAGGTTTTTCCTAAGTTTCCTTATTTTACGGAAATCGACAGTGCCAATTTCGGTTCCCACAATATCTTGCATATTTGCATTGTTTTAGCATTTCATTATGTACATAAATCATCATATAGATTAGGAATTACGCATCTTTAGGATCCATATTGCATTCATATGTCTTAATCAGGTGTTGGAGATCCTTTTTGGTGGTTTTGATGACATGGAAGCTATTTTGGAGCCAAGAAGGGAGATTTGTGCTCGTTTCATCTCACCAGCCTACCAAAGCGACCTGAGCGTAGCGACTTGTGCGAGTCACCATAGAGACCTGAGCATAGCTACATGGCATGGTCGGTACGAAGAGAAGAACTGGCGTTTTAGATTTGACTAAGTACCATAGCGACCTGAGTGTAACAACTTCACCTGGTCGCTACAGACCCTGAAGAAGTAATTGATCCGTAGCGATCAGACCATAGCGGGATGACCACGTCGCTATTAACGATTGTTTTTGGATTAATATAAATACCCCTTAACCTTATTGTGGGGATCTTATCTTATTTTCTCTCTAAGAACACATTGAAACCTGGAGAAAGATTAAATCTTTAGTTTATTTTCTTCTTATTTCTTTTTGATTGTTTGATTAAACTTGCTTCTCAACATGATTTCTCTTAAATCAACCATGGGTTTAAGGTTAATCATGAAGATTAGTGAGTAGACTCCTTTTGGATTCATGGGCTAGGGTGATTAAGTGTGATTAGAGAAGATCTAGGGTGTTTAGTGTTAGATTTACTTGTTTCCTTACTTGTTGAGGGTACTTAATGTCATTTTAGTCTTGATCATACTAAAATGGATCTATAGGCATTCTGCCCACAAGGTGTATGATGAAATGCCTGAACCAACTCTTCAATGCTTTTAACTTGCTTTACCTAAGATATTAGTTGCTAAAGAAGTTAAGATTGCTATTAGACTTGTTCTCCATGTTTGCTTTAGTAACATTCAACCTAAGAGATTTGATGCTTCAGTTGCTTTAGCAAAAGAACATTCATCTAGAGATAGAGCTTGTTTAGGATTGTGTCTAAGCATAAGGAAAGTGTTTGATTGCTACCTTGCCATCTTTAGATTGGATTTATGATATACCATGATTTTGACCCGTTTTTGGTTATTATATTACTATGTTTTTATAATAAATATCTATGTTTTGGAGTCTATTAGGTATGTTTTCAGGTTCAAGAGCATTTTGTGGTAAAGTGATGATTTAGGTGCCTTTTGGTGCTTAATGAAGAGTTTTCCAAGATGACTATGAAGATCCGACATAAGAGATACATATCGATCGATACACACTCTGTGTAATCGATCGATGACGCTTCCGTAGAATTTGAAGTCGAGATACTCCATCGATCGATCGATACACATCCTGATTCTCTGAATAGTAACCTTGAATCTAGCTATTTTCTCTTATTGTTTTCAAACCTATCTTCTCAGCAACTTACCATTGCTACCAACTATTTATTTTATTGTTTTAAACCTTTTTCAACCTAGCTTAATCACTTAGGTTTAATTCTTTTGTGACTCTAGTTCCCTCTGGATTCGATCCCTAAGTACTACGATTGAACCTCTTATTTGAGAGAGTAAATCACTCCTTAGGTTAAACATTTAAGTGAAATCAAATTAGGCGCCGTTGCCAGGGAACTAAGATTACTATTAGATTTAATCTGATTCAGTCTAGGTTATTTGTTACTTTTTATTTTTCAATCTCTTGACACAAAATTTTTTCTTTTTCTTTTTGTCTCTTTCAGGTACATGCCCAGCAGTACCAGAAGCAACAAGGACAAGCAACTTTAGTACTCAGAAGATCCCTACTACCTGGAACGTAGCATCCACAAAGACCTACGCTCCACATCGATCGATACCAACACCACAGTATCGACCGATAACCGCTTTCCACCATCGACCAACAACCGTTCGTTGGCCGATACTATCACCACCTCATCGATCGACAACCTCTACTGTTCGTCGACCGATACGCGCTTTCCACCGACGACCAACCGTTCGTCAACCAATTCCCACACCACCACATCGATCGACAACAACCACCGTTCGTCGACCGATACCCTTCACTTGACATCGATCGATACACCTTATCTTATATCGATCGATACTAACCGGCGAGACATGGTAGCGCCTATGATTCTCATACCCGATGAGAAAGGAGACCTGCGTGATCAAGATGGTCACCTGGGTAATGCATCAGGTCAGAAGCTGAATGATCAGAAGGAGATCATTACTGAAGAAGACACTGCACCTACAGGCATCATACAACCTGTAGAAGAGACTAGAACCTTGGCTGATTTCAACCGTCCGGATCAGTTCTATTCCAACCGATCAGCCATCCTCCCTCCTGCCATTCAGAGAGGAGATTTTGAGCTCAAGCCGCAGTACTACTCACTTGTAGGACAAATCCCTTTTTGTGGTTTGCCCCATTAGCATCCTATGGACAATCTGGAGAGGTTCGAGGATCTTGTAACCCTAGTCAAAGCAAAAAGAGTTCCTCAACACTACCTTTTCTGCAAGCTTTGCAAGTATTCTCTATCTGGAGAAGCTTTGCAGTGGCTTAGACAACTACCACCAGGTTCCTTTACCACCTGGAGTGACATTAAACACGCCTTCCTGCGTAATTTCTTTGATGATTCACGTGCTGAAGACTGGAGGAAGAAAATTGCTACATTCACCCAAGACCCTGAAGAGTCATACAAGGATACTTGGAACAGATACAAATCCTACCAGCGAGATTTCCCACACCACTGATTCAACAAAGTGCAAATGCTCTGCACTTTCTACAAAGGCATCAGCCCAAAATTGAAAAGAGCCCTTGATACAGCTAATGATGGCAACTTCACCACCAGGAATCCGCAGAGTGCTATCAAGCTAATTGACAACTTAGCTACCAGCAATAGCACGAAGAACTCTGTGACGCAGACTACATCATCCATTGGAAAGGAGTACATCAATGAACTTAAAGCTCAGCTAGACAACATTCAGAAACTCCT
This sequence comes from Eruca vesicaria subsp. sativa, assembly GCA_932364175.1. Classification (NCBI taxonomy): domain Eukaryota; kingdom Viridiplantae; phylum Streptophyta; class Magnoliopsida; order Brassicales; family Brassicaceae; genus Eruca; species Eruca vesicaria. Next base: position 57,424 of record CAKOAT010252932.1, on the reverse strand, counting down.
AACCAAGCAGATCTGTTCAGTGGAAGATGCAGAACTTATTGAAGAAGATGTTAACTGGATCAGTGGAGCAGGTTTTCAGAGACCTAATAACCAAGGAGGATACATAAACTTCACAGGCCAGAGAAGCAACTTCAACCAGAGTTCCCAGAAGCCAACAAACTTCAGCAGCAACAACCCCAACAGCAACAGAAGCTTTGGAAGTACCTTCTACACCAACCCAAACCCACCACCCAAGATTCTAAACTGGAGGAGTTGGTAGACAAGATACTTGAGAGTCAGCAGAAGCTAGAGGTGAACTTCAACGGAAAGATAGACTCTGTCTATAACACCTTCACCACGAAGATAGATGCCCTCAGCACCCATGTGAAGAAGCTAGAGACCCAGGTGTTTCAGATAGGAGAAGCACTTAAGAAGTAGGAATTCAACCCTAACCAGAACATCAATGACATCTTGGATGATGAATTCTTGCAAGAGGTAGTAGAAGAGATTCAGAGATCTGAAGATGAGAGTGAAAGAGAATTCACCTACGACTACTATCGATCGATATCACCAGCTCAACATCGATCGATATCACCCTTAGTGCGTCGATCGATAGACTTTGACGAGTGTCGATCGATATAATCAGACGAAAACCCTCGTGAATGCAATTCCGTCAAGATTATGTCTCACGCCGACTTCGCAGCACTTCACCCACATCCGCCCGTCCTTGTCATCGATCGACATGATGACCATGTAATCGATCGACATGAAGACCATGGTATCGACCGACACACTCCAGCTAGTGTTGATCGATACAGAGTACCTACACGCCGAGTGCAGCTTCCTTAGATTGATAGTGCACGCCTTGACGCTTTCCGAGAGAAGTATTACACCACCAGAAACCCTAAAGCAGCCCTAAAAGAGAGACCCACAGATATTTTTGAGTCCATGGAGATAAAAATGGAAACTCAGGGAAGAGTTCTCAGAAAAAGGAAAGAGAAGATACCCAAGCCTTATAAAAGAGAAGCTAATGAGAAGGAGTTGTCAAGCTTCAGAAAAAGAGTCCTCAGAATACCTAGAGAGAAACCCTTTGAAGAAGCCTACTTTTCACACCGATTATGGATGTTCTTTAGAGAAACCAAGGAGACAGAAGAAGACATCAGGAGGATGTTTAACCAAGTCAGAGATAGCCTCAAGCAGAAGATAACACTAGAGAAGAAGAGTGATCCAGGGAAGTTCACAATACCGTGCTCAATTAAAGGTGTTGAGTTCCCACGTGCCCTATGTGACACAGGATCTGGAGTTAGCATCCTACCCAAGCTTATGGCAGACCATCTAGGTCTGAAGATAGAGCCTTCTGACGAGAATTTCATCTTTGTGGATTGTTCTCAACAGAGCTCTGGAGGCATAGTTCGAAACCTTGAGGTTCAGATTGGAGAAACCCTAATTCCTACAAATTTCCATGTCCTCTCCACCAAGCTCAACTTCAAGACTTCTCTACTACTTGGAAGAGCATTCTTAGCCACAGTTGGAGCCGTTTGTGACCTACACACCAACAAGCTCTGCCTAACCCTTATCAACCCTTCCGTCCACTACAACCCTGTCCCAATCATCAAGTTTCCAAGGTCAGCAAGCTCAACACTCGTAGCCACCTGTTTCTGTGCCCACGAGTATNCAGTTGGAGCCGTTTGTGACCTACACACCAACAAGCTCTGCCTAACCCTTATCAACCCTTCCGTCCACTACAACCCTGTCCCAATCATCAAGTTTCCAAGGTCAGCAAGCTCAACACTCGTAGCCACCTGTTTCTGTGCCCACGAGTATGATTCTATGGGAGATTATGAAACCGAAGAAGCAGTATCGACCGATGACAAAACTACCCCATCGCCCGATACCAGTGCCAACCCATCGACCGAAAGAACCACATGGTCATCGATCGATAAGGAGTTCCAGAAGATCAAAGACGAGTTTCCAGAAACCGATCTCCGTATAGATGAGTGGGAAAACGATCATTACATGCTCGAGCTTGCCAGTATCACTACTTAGGAGGAGTATGATGAAGATTATGAGGAGGAACGAGCTATAGAGTACCGATTTCTTTGAGAAGATGAAGAACAACCTCCATTCCCGACCTTCATCTGACGAGAATCGACCGATATGACACCTGGTCCATCGATCGATATGCCTTACTCCGGATCGCGCAAACGACGGTTCGAATCAACGAGCGACGAACCCTACTGCAAACCAGTCTATGTCCCACACGAACCACGAGACGAAGATTACTCGATTGGAAGCTAGGCCAGCTCTTATCACGAAAGCTTTGCAGTTGATGTAGGACCTCTACAAAGCGCGATCCAACCTGCAGATCCCGTATCGCTCGACATGGAGTACAAGCCATCGACCGACATGATCTACAAGCCATCGACCCATGAAGATGTTTCACCATCGGTCGATAACAATCTCAGACCACCAACTGATCCTGCCACAACACCATCCGAGGTACAAACATCCAAATTTGATATAAATTCACTAATACCGGATGAGTTTGGTATTTTTCAGAAATTGAGATGGTCATGCACAAGCCATAGATGGGAGAATCATTCCAATCTCCACAGAAGATGTTGCAGACATCCTTCAGATGGCCAATGGACCTATCATCGAAAACGACCCGCACCAGAGAAAATGGCCATTGACCGATGCATGGAGACTAGCATCGATCGATACGCACCGAGAGTATGGGATGAGAGCCTTCCAAAACGGAGAACGTCGTTTCCTTTTAGAGAAGAAAGATGAATATGGAGTCTACAGAGATGAATCTGGCCATGCAAGAGCAGTAAACGGAGACATCATCCCTGTCACCAAAGAATATATGGAAAACTTGCTAAAGAGAGCCTCACTATTTGGTCGCTCTTGTTTCTGTCTACCAGGATATGCTGATCAGTTTGCTAAAGGAGTTCCAGATGGCAAGCTCTACACACATAAAGAAGTCACCTACATGCTAGATGGCCTCACCAGCGATAACAACTAGAAGATAGCAGGCATGAGACTTGACCTTGAGGAAGAACTATCAAGACTTCGAGGTGATATGCTATGGAATACCAGCAGAAATGACTTAGTACGAAAGAAACGAGATGCCCTACAAGAAGAAGTCAACACCTTGCGCGCACAACTGAAGTCTCAGACACAGAAATCGACCGATACAGACCCCCCTGGATCGATCGATACACCCGTACCTAACCCGATCGAGCACCACTTACAGAAGCTATCGATCGATGACAAACCCAGTCCATCGATCGATACACGTGCTCCAGAATTCTGTACCAGGGAAGAACTTGAAGAAACCACAGCCCAGATCTACATATCAATTGAGGCTTGTGAAAACGAAGATTACTATCTACTGGACAAGTATTGGTTCCCAGTGCAGAGTGATGTTCGAAGTTTAGAACTTAGAACATAAGGGATTCAGAAGGAGGTAAAAAATATCCAAAGACAGCTCGCCAGCCGACCCGACCCATCCCCATTGATCGATGAGATACCAAACCCATCGACCGATATGCAACCTCCAGAATCGACCGACGATCCAACACACCACGACACCATGCAGCAAACAACAGAACACATCTACAACATGCTTGGCAACCATCAGTACAGCCTTGCCAGCTTAGAAGAGTGGTTATAAGGATCCAAATAGAAGTTTATGGTTTGAAGACTAGTATGACCAGAAGTGAAAAGGCCACAAGAAGCTTTGTAACATCATGGTTTGATGAAACACAAGACAAGGATGACACTTGTTTCCCAACAAGTACCTGCAACCCACCTCACTAGCCACCATACTTCCATAGTCAAGCTAAACTGACTTTAAACAAGCGCTGAGTGGGAGGCAACCCACTGTTAGGTATTTTACTATTTCTTTTTATTTTATTTCTACTTATTATTCTTTTTCGTTTTTATTTGTTTTTAGGAAGATAGATACACGATCCATACCTATCGGCCGATACGAACAAGTTGATATCGCTCGACACAGACTTACACGCATCGATCGACGATGGCGACTCACCATCGATCGATACCCATATCGGTCAGGTATATCGTTTCCAATTTTCGATATCAGTTACACATTCATTTGAGTTTTTATGCTCTAACTCAGACAGATTATACACTGAGGACAGTGTATGATTTAAGTCTGGGGGGGAGCTGATTACTGATGCTACTTTACCTCTTTTTGATCTTATTTACAAAGTTTTCAAAAATTGGTTTTATTGAGTCAAGAAAGGGAAATTTTTTTAAAGTCTTACTTTTTATCTTACCACTCTTTAGCACCATTCTTAGATTTATTGATTGCAGAAAGTACTACAGATGCTAAAGTGGAGCACCGATCACCTATGTCATCACTTTCATGATTGTCTGGAAGAACCAAAGCTGATTTCCAACCTAAACCTGACATCTACTGCTTGTCTTGGGGCTTGGTATACTTGGAATCGGAATCCTCCTGCAAGTCTGGAAGGTAAAAGTCTCAAAAATTTTGGTTTCCTTCTCTCCTCCCTTCAGCATCCCACAAAGAGAAAAGACTGAAATGATTTCCTGAGAGGCAGAGGGGTAGGTACATTACATATGACCCCACTATTCTAAATCGAAGGAATGATCAAAGCGAGGGAGAGGTACATTACCTAAGACCCCATTATTCGCTTATACTACTCAAGAAAAAAAAAAGAAAACTCAATAAGATGAACATTAGTTGTTCATTGGCACTGATGTAAGAGAGAGAGATATTTGGATTCAGAGAAGGGGGATAAAGAGAGAAAAAAGGGAACCAGGATGAGAATGCCTAAAACTTGTTTGAGTTGAATCCATGTGTTCCTTGATCGATACTCCCAAGGTAAAGCCTACACCTTTATTTTTATGCATAAATCACTAGAGGGGGTAGACAGACAAGGAATGTTTAAGTTGATTGGGTAGATGTATTTGGTTGCTAAGCTAAAATATGGTATAATGTACTTCTGTAGTTGATAGATAAGAGATGTGGCTTGCAACAAAGTAAGAGATGATGATTTTAAAGTTGAGATTTTGATTGAGTCCCTGCTGTTTTTAAACTTCTTTCAAAGACTAACTTAATGTTTGCTTGAGGACAAGCAAAAGGTTAAGTCTGGGGGAGTTGATATATCATGATTTTGACCCGTTTTTGGTCATGGTATTACTATGTTTTTATAATAAATATCTATGTTTTGGAGTCTATTAGGTATGTTTTCAGGTTCAGGAGCATTTTGTGGTAAAGTGATGATTTAGGTGCCTTCTGGTGCTTAAAGAAGAGTTTTCCAAGATGACTATGAAGATCCGACATAAGAGATACATATCGATCGATACACACCCTATGTAATCGATCGATGACGCTTCCGTAGAAGTTGAAGTCGAGATACTCCATCGATCGATGTACACCATGTACCATCGAACGATACAGAGCGTGATGAGCAAGATTTATTTGGCCAACTTGAATCGCAAGTTCTCACCATATTACAAGATTTCCCCTGACAAGTTTTTTAACCTAATTTTACTTGTATTTATAGTTATGCCTATGAGCCCTAGAAAGACAATCAGAAATTACGAGTTTTGTATTCTATTCTATACTTAGCAATAAAAGCATTTTCTTTTCATCTTATTCTTTTGCTATGAATCACTTGGCTATGTCTGAGTAGATTCATTTGTTAGATTTAGGGTTCAAATAGTTATGAGGGATTAGCCCCAACTATGGTGTGTTGAATTGTTATATTCATTAACCAAATGAACCTTAATGCTTCTTCTAGATTAGCTACCTAGAAGTATGATTATGGAGTGACTAATCTAATAGTCATTATCCTGAAATCATTTGGCTAAGCTCAGACTCTATTAGGCACGTGCGATAGGCAGTCTAATAGATGTCGTCGGGTGGACACAGTTTCAATTCGATCCGATGCTATATCGATCGATACTCCTTTAGAGGGATCGATCGACGACAAAGCATATCGATCGATACAGTGATAGCAACATCGATCGATATTGTTGGCAATCAGATCAATGGACGAGTCTAACTAGCGACAGCTATAGATTTGTCTAAGGATTGAAGTCCTCATATATTTGCAAGCAATTCGTTAAAATATCCATAAATTTATAATCCTTATTTTCTGAATAGTAAACTTGAATCTAGCTATTTTCTCTAATTGTTTTCAAACCCATCTTCTCAGCAACTTACCATTGTTACCAACTGTTTATTTTATTGTTTTAAACCTTTTTCAACCTAGCTTAATCACTTAGGATTAATTCTTTTGTGACTCTAGTTCCCTGTGGATTGGATCCCTAAGTACTACGATTGAACCTCTTATTTGAGAGAGTAAATCACTCCTTAGGTTAAACATTTCAGTGAAATCAATCTACATCACCCAAGATCAAATGTCTAGTCCAGTGAGTCATCTTGCTTCATTTTGAGAAAGAAATATCATACATTTATTGCATTAGCTTATTAGTTCTTAGTTCATACCATCTTTAAAACTTGCTCGGACATAGCTTAAGCATGAACTTGCATTCCCTTTGATTTAAAATCACTTGGAACTGGTTTGACATCCTTTATACTACATCATTTGATTAGGAGCCTTGAAAAATCCTAATATCTGGAAGCTCATAACTCTTTTCAGGGTTTGCATCACGAAGATCCGAAGCAACACATCGCAGAACTTAAAGATCTAGTGTCAAGGAGTTACCACAATGGAATATCCGACTACCACATGCTCTGTAAGCTCTTTCCATATTCTACCTCTAGGGATGCATTTGGCTGGTTCAGTCAACTAGGGCCAAAATCTCTAACCAGGTGGGATGACATTGAAAGAGCTTTCCTTTACAACTTTCTTGATGATGTTGAAGCAACTCGAGAAAAGGAGAAGAATGATAAATGGGAGAGGCTCATGGAGATTTGAAACATAAAGAGTGAAGAATTTGTCCCAAGACAGCTGGTCGAGTATGTTTTGAGGATGGCTAATAAAATCTTGGATCTGGAGAGCTGAGCAGAGTAGAAGAAGCCGGTATTAGTGACACGAGCTCAGCATCGATCGACATCATATCTTCCACATTGATCGGCAGTATGTCATAAAAATCGATAGACAGTATATCCTCAGAAATGATCGATAGTCCGACCCTACCATCGATCAGCATCCCCACCTCAACATCGATCGACAGAAACTTCTGTTGCCAATCGGCACCTTTTGAGATCCCTGGAAGAATGAGTTGTCCTCAGGAAATTCCAGACTCGACATTGAAAAGCAATAATAAATCAAGTTGTTCCCTAACCCTTGACCTAGAGAAAAAAGATCACCATGGAAGCTTTCTTGGAGCTAGAAAAATCTTTAGAGTGATGGAGAATAGCTTGGGCATTTGAATTATGATAAGAAAGCCACTCTAGAAGACTCTTTGGAATTAGAAGAATGGCTTAGGAAGAAGCTTGATGACGATAGACACCCCCCCCACAACATTGATCAGCAACCTTCTGATTGCATCGATCGACACCAACCTGTTGAAAACGATCAATACCCGCCCCCCAAAAGTCATTGATCGACAACCTCTTGATTTCATTGATCAACACCCATGGTTATATTTGCTAAGATACACAGTTGAGATGGAACCAATTGAGGAGAGAGTGCACAAGTCTGAGACCTCACACTTTGTTGTCCTTAAACATCAGAGACTACCTATCTGCACAGAAGAAGCTGCTGGGATATATAAGCGAGTGTAGAGGATACACGATCTTGTAAAATTTGTGGTACCCTACTTTGTATTTGAAGCTGAATCTCTTATTCCACCAGATAGAAGTGTGCAACTGGATTCCGACATTAGGTTATTGGATGATCATCAGCACGTAGAAGCTTCTCAGAGATGGTTGAGATGTAGAGCTGAAATCGACAAAACCATAACAGAAGCAGCATCGATCGAAACTGATCCTATAGAATCGATGATCACCAATCAGATAACATCGATCGGCACAGCAAATCATTGTTGATCGACATCCTACGAGTATCTCAGCACGGAGATACAGAAACAGACAAGTCTGGGGGAAAGAGGAGGAAGAACTGGAAGAAGATAAAAATGATAAGGGAATTCCTAAGTTATCATTGATTCCTCACTTCTCAGATCGTGTCAAGAAATCCAGAGTGCCCAGGAAATGTTTCTCACAGCCATTTGCAAATATTCAAGCACTACTTATTTCTGAGATGATAGACAAAGGAGAAGAGTCTATGGAGATTAGACATTGATACTTGTTTTGGAGCATGTTCTCACTCTCATTCGGACTGAATCAGATCTCCAGAAGTCAGGCTAATGACTAAAAATAAGCGCTGAGTGGGAGGTAACTAACAATTAGGTTTGTTTTAAATTTGGTTTTATTTTCATTTATTACTTATTTTGTTTTTTTCATTGATTTCAGTTAAAAGAATTATTATTTTCTATTTGTGTTTTATTTACGTAACCAAGGAAGATGAGTTTTGCAATAAACATCGATTGACAAAGAATCACGAGTATCGATCGATCGCCACTTAACTGTGTCGATCGACGCTCACCATCAATGAGCATGTATACCATTTTTCCTTGTTAAATTTAGTACTTATGATTTATTGTCGCACCAATCTTAGACTATATAACATTGGAAACAATGTTGTTTAAGTCTGGGGGAGTTTCTACTAATATTATATATTAGTTATCTATAGAAAAAAAAAAACATATCCGAGTACACGATTGCTCTAGCCATCGACCGATGAGACCATGTCAATATCGATCGACATCACTTACGATCCAACGATCGATTGTCACTTCATTGTGTCAATTGATAATATTTCCGGTAAGGTATATCGTTCTAGCTTGCTGCATTAAGAACTTTTGATTTATTTTCCCTACATAATTCCGACTGATTTACACTAGGGACAGTGTAATTTATGTCTAGGGAGATGTTTACTGATATTTAGTTTATTTTTGAGTCTTATTTAGTAGAGTTGAGGATTATGATCCTTTTAAATTTTTGCTTATTATCTAACCACGCTATAGCACCTTTCTTAGATTTTTTGACAGCAGAGTATACTAGAGATACTAAAGTGGATCATCCTTCCATTAGATCACACTTGCTTAGAAAGTTTGAAGGAACCGAAGCTGACCTCCACCCCTAATCTGACTAATTTGCTTGCTTTGGGACTTGGTATACATTGGATCAGATTCCTCCTTCATGTCTGAAAGATATAAGTCTGTAAATTTTTGGTTTCCTTCTCTCCTCTCTTTGGCATTTAGAAAAAGAAACAAAAATTGAGATGATTTCCTGAGATGCAGAGGGGTAGGTACATTACCGATGACCCCACTATTGTAATTCAAAGGAATGATCACAGATTGTGGAAGCGAGGGTAGGTACATTACCGATGACCCCCATTATTCACCTACACTTTGTCAAAAAAAAAAAGAGAAAATAAAAAAAATCAATAAAGGTGAACAAGAGGGAATTGAATTAGAAAATATTAAGAGAAGAGGGATATAAGGAGAAAAGAAACAAGAATATGACTACATGTTTACTCAGATACCTGCTGAGGTAAGAATCTAAGTATCCTCTGATCATATCAAGATACTTGAGGAGGTAGTTTCAGCAACCAGACATAAATTAATATCTGTAGACCACATTCTCTGCAAGATCTTCCCCTATTCACTATCCGGAGATGTGTTTAGCTGGTTCAGTCAGCTGCAGCCAAGATCTTTAACCAGCTGGGAGGACATCAAAACTGTCTTCCTCAACAAATTTCTCTATCAAGGTGCAGCAGAGCGACAAAAGAAGCTTGACGAGATGACTAAAGCTAATGAGGAGGAATTTAGATCTCGATTTGGTCATGAGAGGATGATTTTCTACATCGAGCCAAAGAAAGAATTTGAAACCATTAGCACCCACATCAACAAGTTAGACATTCAGGTTCAACTTGCAGATGAGGGTACGCAGAGGGGTGAACTGAATAGAAAATATCTGGTCAACCATAGTTTGTTTGAGGAGGATGAACAAGATGAGTCTGGAAAACTGAGCAGAGTAGAAGAAGCTGATATTAAAGATCCGACCTCCACATCAATCGATACCAGTTCCTTAGCATCGATCGACAGTACGACTGCAGCATCGATCATCACCACCACCTCATCGATCGGCACCAGTATCTCAGAATCGATAGATATAGACTTTTGTCATCGATCGATACAACTTGAAATCCTTGAAAGTTCGAATTGGCCTCAGGAAACTGCAGACTCGACACAAAAGAGCACTGATGTATCAAGTTCTTCTCCTTTCCTGGATGTAAACATAGAGAATGGAGAGGATCTTGGAGATTTGGATTCACGTAAAGAAGTTACTATAGAAGACTTCTTGGAGATAAAGAAATGGATTGAGGATATAGATCAGAATTTGGAGCAGAAGTTTGATGACAAACAGAATGCTAAGACGAAATATGGAGAGACTTCATCAAAGGCTAGCATCGATCGACACCAACCTGATGAGATCGATCGATCCCTCCCTGCATCATCGATATACATCCACCTAACGGCATCGATCGACAGTCGCCATACATCATTGATCTACATACATTCGACTGCATCGATCGACACCCACCCGATTGTATCGATCGCCAACCAGGGTTGGATGAACTGCCATGATACATAGTCGAGCTGGAACCAATTGAGGAGATAGTGCATAATTCTTAAGCTTCACATATTACTGTCCCTAAACATCGGAGACCACCTATTTGGACAGAAGAAGCTGATGGGTTTCACAAAAGAGTGAAAAGGATACATGATCCTGTTAAGATTATGGTTCCAAATGCGGTGTTTGAAGCTGAATCTCCTATTCCACCATATAAAGGTCCACACTTGAGTTCTTACATAGAGGTATTGGACGATCATCAGAACGTAGAAACTTCACATCAAGGGTTGAGATTTAGAGATGAAGTCGATAAAGCCCTAGCAGAAAAAGTATGGATCGACTCTGATCAGACAACATCGATCGACATGATCGACCTACAATCGATCGACACTACCATTGGTACATCGATCGACACAAGACGCGAAGCAGAGCATAATGAGTATGAAGTGTGTGGCAATATTTTTGATGGAGATACGACCACGCATTCAGACAAGTCTGGGGGAAAGAAGAGGATGAATTGGAAGAAGAGAAAAAGAATCAATGGAGGTTCTCAGTTATCATTGATTTTTCACTTCTCAGATGATGTCAGGAAATCCAAAGTGAGATTACACAAGTGTGTAGGAAAGAAGGAGAGAAATTGGAAGAAGCGGAAACGAACCAGAGGAGGTTCTCAGTTACCATTGACTCCTTACTTTTCATATAGTATCAGGAAATCAAGAGTGCGCAGCAGATGCTTCTCATATCCATATGAAAATCTTAAAGCACTCCTTATTGCTGAGATGATAGACAAAGGAGAAAATTCTATGGAGGAGGCTTTCACACAAGAATGATAAAGCTTCAAATAGTAGATACTGAGACTTGAATTGGAGCAAGTTCTCATTCGGACTAAATCAGATCTCCAGAGTCAAGCCAGATGACTATAACAAAGAGCTGAGTGGGAGGCAACCCACTATTAGGTAATCTCTTTTAATTTAGTTTAGATTGTTACTGATCCTAGTTTTAATTTCTTGCAGATCGAGCGACACTGTAGCAGAAAATCGATCGATACTGTAGCAGAGTCATTGTAGCAGGATCACTGTTCATTCAAAAAAAAAATGTTTTATTAGTTATCTATTACTAACTTTAAGAATATTAGTGTTTTACTTTTGTTAGGTAACAGGAACATACCCAAGAAAGATGAGTTTACCTAAGAATGGACGAATTCTGCACCAGCATCGACTGACACTTGATCAATGTCGCTCGATAGAGCATCACAAGTATTGATCGCCACTTAACTGTGTTGATCGATACTCACATCAATGGCAGGTATACTCGCGAAACCTTGTTAAATATTGTCCTTATTGTTTTATTGTCCCACCAGTCTTAGGCTGTATAACATTGGTCACAATGTTAAATATTGTCCTTATGGTTTTATTGTCCTACTAATATTGTGTTTTAGTTAGATATTTAGAAAAACAGAACCGAGTAGACGATTGCCATGATAATCGACCAACGAGAAACAATCGATATCGATCGACAGTACATCACTTGCATCGACCGATGGTAACTCTTTTTCATCGATCGATACTTAATCCGGTTAGGTATATCGTTCTTACTTGTTAAATTTTGTACTTCTGGTTTTTGATTTTAACCTTACCACCGACTGTGTTACACTAGAGACAGTGTAATTTAAGTCCGGGGGGATTACTAACAGTTATCTAATTTATGAGTCTTATTTACAAAAATTTTTTTAAAAAAGTTTTTTTGAGTAAAGAAGGGGATGATGATCTATTTCGATTTATTACTTGTCATCTAACCACTGTTTAGACCAATCTTAGATTTACTGATTGCAGAAGTACTAGAGATACTAAAGTGGATCAACCTGTCAACTATGTTTACACTTTTTGAGAATGTTTGAAGGAACCAAAGCTGACCTCCAACCTAATATTGACTTGATTTGCTTGTCTTGGGGCTTGGTATACACTGGATCGGATTCCTCCTTCAGATCTGAAAGGTAAAAGTCTGGGTGATTTTGGTTTCCTTCTCTCCTTCCTTTGGCATCCCATGAAAAGAAAAATAAAAGACTGAGATGATTTCCTGAGAGGCAGAAGGAGAGGTACATTACCCATGACCCCACTATTCTAATTCAAAGGAATGATCACACATTGTGGAAGCGAGGGAGAGGTACATTACCCATGACCCCACTATTAGCCTACACTTTGCCAGAAAAAAAACTACAAAAGTAGAAAGATCAATAAGATGAGCATTTGTTGTTCATTGGGATTGACAATAAAAAAAAGAAGAAGAAAATTTGGGATTCTGAGAAGGAAGATATAGGTAGAAAAGAAACCATAATAAGACTGCCTATTTACTCAGATATCTGCCGGAGTGAGAGTCCACGTGTCCTTTGCTCAATATTTCCAGGGTAAAGCCTGCAGTTTTATTTTATGTAATAAATGAGGTTAGTAGAGGGAATTATCGGACAGGATCTGTTGAGTTGTTGACTAGGTGAATTTGGTTGCTATACTAGGATATTATATAATGTGCTTCTAAGGTTAGGATATTTATGATTTGGTTTGCACTAATAGAGAGATGGTGACTGAGTTTTTAAAATCTTTTGAGTCCCTGCTGTTTTCAAACCTCTTTCAGAGAGACTGCCTGTATGTTTTGCTTGAGGACAAGCAAAAGGGTAAGTCTGGGGGAGTTGATCGAACATGGATTTTACCCATTTTTAGCCATGGTTTATAGGTGTTTTCATATATATTTACTACAATATAGAGTGTATTTAGAGTATTTACAGGTTCAGGTACGTTTTGGATTAATATGGTGATTTTGGTGTCTTTTGGAGCCTTTAAGTTCAGAACTGCGCAGATGCATCAGATGTTTAGATCTGGATGGAGACCTTCCCACGGTGAGATTGAGCCCATATTTTGACACAAGATAGATATTTGAGTTAGCTTTCTAATGCCACCGGTTTGTGGTCAATCCAACGATTATATCAGAAGTTATGACCGTTTTACTAAAGAGTGGTCAGTCTGCCTCGCGAGAGAAGGCTGTCGAGAAGAGGAATGTATATTGATCGATGGGAAAACCTTCATATCCGTCGATATGAATGCCAGATCGTGTGCTAACTATATTTCATAACCGATTGAAGCCCACAAGTTACAAAAATACCCTTGACGACCAGAAACCCTATTTATGTTATTTGCAAGCCATTGTTGACGGCTACGCTTTCTTTTACATCTTTTGTTTCATTGTTCTTAGTTAGGAGAGAAGGGAGGACTCCTATCAGAGTCCTCATGGAACTGCATTGGTTTTTATATCTATTCTATTTCAGTTTTATATCTATTCATCTAAGATTTCTATGACAATCTTCATGTCTGAATAGATCCACCTGGGATTAGCCCAAACTATAGATTGCTAAGTTGTGATATTAATTGTTAGGATGTTCTTAATGCTTTTTTTCTAGAGTCATGAACTAGAACCATGAACTGGAATAGCTTAATTTATTAATCTTCATTCTGATATCATCATGTACAAGCTCAGATCCTTTAGGCACGTGCGATAGGCGGTCTATGATATTGGTGAACACAGTTTCGATTCGATCTTATGCTATATCGATCGGTACTCCTATAGAGTAATCGATCGACGGCCACCCATATCGTTCGACATAGAGATAGCAACATCGATCGATATTGCCGGCAGACAGATCAATGGATGAGTCTAACTAGCGACAGCTATAGATTTGTCTAAGAATTGAAGTTCTTATATATCATGCATGCAACTTGTTAGGCATCTATAGCATTATAATCCTAATTACCTGAACAGAAACCCTAGATCTAGCAACCATCCTTCCATCCAACAAATCCTTGCCAAGCTGAACAATTACCTTGTTCATCTTGTTTACTGCTTTTAAGATTATTTACTGCAATTAATACCTATTAGCCTAGCTTAATCATATAACTATTAGATCTAATTGGTTCCTTAGCTCCTTGTGGATTTGATCCCTAAGTACTACAATTGAACCTCTTATTTGAGAGAATAATTCACTCCTTAGGGTTAAATATTTGAGTGATATCAAATTAGGCGCCGTTGCCGGGGATTCTGAGAAGGAAGCTATAGGGAGAAAAGAAACCATGGTGTTTAGAGAAGGAATAAAATATAGAGTCGTGTCGATTGATTTCAGGTGGGCAATATCGGTCGACGCAGTGTGAGCCGTGTCGATCGATTTCAGGGGAACATGGGTTTTGTAGTTTTGCGAAGGCAATTTTATTTCTTCACCTTAATTTAAGGTGGAATGGATTGCAATAGGGATTTTGGTCCCATGTTTATTTTTATTTTGGCTAATTGCATTGCTTATTTTACCTATTGGTTCAATTTGGACTACTTCCTGATTAACATATGTGTTAACAGAAAACTTACCTGCTCCCAGCGATGCTTTGTCGATTGATTAATGGTGTGCCTTATCGATCGATGTCTGGTGTACGCTGTCGATCGATTCTTCTTGGAGGGTGTTGATCGATTATGCTTGGAGGGTGTTGATCGATTCGCTCGATTTTTTTTTATATACCTGAAATCTTTAGAAAACAAAATATCAGTAATAAATGAAAATAAAACCATATTTAAAATTACCTAACAGTTGGTTGCCTCCCACTCAGCACTTTGTTATAGTCATCTGGCTTGACTTTGGAGATCTGAATTAGTCCGGATGAGAATGAGAACTTGCTCCAATTCAAGTCTCATTGTCCAATCTCTGAAGCTTATTCATTCTTGTGTGAAAGCCTCCTCCATAGGCTTTTCCCCTTTGTCTATCATCTAAGCAATAAGGAGTGCTTTAAGCTTTGCCTATTGATGTGAGAAGCATCTGCTGCGCACTCTTGATTTCCTGATACTATCTGACAAGTAAGGAGTTAATGGTAACTGAGAACCTCCGTTGGTTCGTTTCCGCTTCTTCCAATTTCTACCCTTCTTTCCCACAGACTTGTCTGAATGCGTGGTGGTATCTCCATGAAAAATATTTCCACACACTTCATACTCATTCTGCTCTGATTCGCGTTTGGGGTCGATCGATGAACTAGTGGTAGTGTCGATCGATGGTGTCTGGTCAGTGTTGATCGATGCTTCTTCTGCTAGGGCTTTATCGACTTCATCTCTAAATCTCAACCCTCTCTGTGAAACTTTTACGTGCTGATGATCATCCAATACCTCTATGTAAGAACTCAGTTGTGGACCTTTATCTGGTGGAATGGGAGATTCAGCTTCAAACACCGCATTTGGAACCATATTCTTAAAAGAATCATGTATCCTTTTCACTCTTTTGTGAAACCCATCAGCTTCTTTTGTCCAAATAGGTGGTTGCTGATGTTTAGGGACAGTAATGTGTGAGGCTTCTGAATTATGCACTATCTCCTCAACTGGTTCCAGCTTGACTATGTATCCAGGCAGTTCATCCAACCATGGTTGTCGATCGATACAATCGGGTGGTTGTCGATCAATGTAGTCGGATGTATGTAGATCGATGATGTATGGCGACTGTCGATCGATGCCGTAAGTTGGATGTATATCGATGATGCAGGGAGGGTATCGATCGATCTCATCAGGTTGGTGTCGATCGATGCTAGCCTTTGATGAAGTCTCTCCATCTTTCCTCTTAGCATTTTGTTTGTCATCAAGCTTCGGCTCCAAATTCTGATCTATATCCTCAAGCCATTCCTTCAGCTCCAAGAAGTCTTCTATAGTAACTCCTTTACTTGAATCCAAATCTCCAAAATCCTCTCCATTTTCTATGTTTACATCCAGGGAAGGAGAAGAACTTGATACATCAGTGCTCTTCTGTATCGAGTCTGCAGTGTCCTGGAACTGATATAGGACTTGAATTATGTAACACAGTTTTGAAAACTTTCTGCAAGCACCATAGAATAAAGACACATAGAACTTGTGCATATACACCACATCGGAATGGTGTAGCTGAACATATGAACATGACTCTGTTGGAGAAGGTGAAATGCTTTCTGGTTGAGTCGGGTCTAGAGGAACAATTTTGGGCTGCAGTGGTGTGTACGTAAGTGTATGTGACAAACAGGAGTCCGTCTTCTATAATAGAGGGGAACATTCCGGAGGAACTTTGGCTGGGCAAGAAACCTTGTTATCTGCAACTAAGAAGATTTGGAGCAGTGGTTTACGTCCATGCAGATCAAAGAAAGCATAAGGCCAAAGCTAAAAGGGGAATATTCGTCAGTTATCCATCAAGTGTGAAAGGATACAAAGTTTGGATTCTTGAAGGGAAGAAGTTTTATAAGAAGGAATGTGGTATTTGTAGAAGATAAATTCTACAAGGATTTGAGTGTTTGTGAGGTTAAAGAAGATGTCACAGAGGAGCTAAGAATTTAGACAATGCTTGGAGAAACAAAAGGATCTGCGTCAGGACCGGAAGTTGAACCTTCAGGTGGAGCTGTTGACGAAGCAACTAAAGAAACTGTTGACGAAGATGATGAAAAAGGTGAAAGTCTTGATGGATATCAGCTAGGAAGGGATAATGTTTGGAGAAGAGTAGTCCCACCTGCACAGTACTTTGAATTGGAGGATATAAAAGTGTTTGCGCTATATGTAACTGATGACGTATGTACTGAAGAACCTTAAGACTATCATGGAGCATGAACAACAAAGATAAAAGTCAGTGGGATGAAGCATGTGGTGAAGATTTGACTTCACTAAATAATAACCAATTATGGAAGCTTGTTAGAAGGCCTAGTAAGCATAAGGTGATAGGCTGCGAGTGTATCTTTAAACTAAAGTCTGGTATACCTGGTGTTGAGATGTCTAGATTCAAGGCTTCGTTAGTTCTTATGGGATATTCTCTGAGAGAGGTTATTGATTATCAGGATGTGTTTTCACTCGTCGTGAAACATGTATCCATAAGGTTCCTGTTGTCAATTACATTGAAAACTGGATTTGGAGCCTGAGAAACTTGATGTAAAGACTGTGTTTCTTCATGGTACCCTTGAATTATATTTTTACATAAAATCATGATGATATGTTTGTTGTGTCAAGGTATGAGGCAGAGATCAGCAAAGTGAAGTACCTACTCAGCAGCAGATTAGAGATGAAGGACGTGGGTCCAGCAAGACGAATTTGGAAAGGGAGTCTGACACTATCTTAATCTATTTACATCAGGAAGGTACTCAAGATATTCGACATGGATGAGTCAAAGAGTGTGTCAAAATATCTACCGTAGGTGATGATGAAGCAGAGACAAGTATGGAGGATATTCCATATGCTAATCCTATCCGAAGCAAATGTATGCTATTATAGGTATGAGGTGTGTTATGGCTTATGTATTGGGGTTGGTTAGCAGGTTTATGAGCAAACCTGGGATGGTTCATTGGACTGCAGTTAAGTGGGTATTACGGTATCTGAAGGGAACATAAGATCTAAAACTGTGCTGAAGAAAGAATGAGGTGTTTAAGGTTGAAGGTTTATGTCATTCTGATTTTGCTTCGGATCTGGACAAGAGAAGGTCGATCTCAGGTTATGTTTTCTTGGCTGATGGGAGTACAATTAGCTGGATATAAAGTCTACTAAGTGTATTGGCTCTATCAGCGACTGAAACGAAGTATATGACGCTGGTTGAAGTTGTCAAATAAAGAATGTAGGGGCTTGGCAGAGGAGCTGGATTCAAGCAAGACACGGTAAAGATATTGTGTGACTTTCAAAGTGCATTTTGTCTAGCAAAGAACAATGTGTATCATGAGAGGGCTAAGCACATTAGAAAAAAGATGCACTTCATCAGGGATATTATCGCTCAAGGTGATGTAAGTGTGAAAAATATGTACTTCTAAGAATCTTGCTGGTATTTTAACCAAAGTTGTTCCGGTTAAGAAGTTTGAGGAAGCAGTGGGTTTCCTTGGTATGTCTGAACACTGAGGAGCATTCAGAATTTCCTGGCAAAGCACGCTTCGTCACTTTAACGTACTTTTTTTCTTACTCTATGATAGTAACTGCCCCCGACAGCCACTCCTTCTTTACAGCTTCCTCGATTTTGATTAACCTAAGTAAGTGGATCATGTTTGATGTCATCAAGATGACATTTGTTGGGATTCATCAGGGATTACATCATAGAATCCGCCAGGTATTTCGTCAGAATTTGATGATGGAAATCAAACAAGATCGAATAACTTAAACCAAGAGAAGGACGTCATGTTAGGTAAAGAAAATATCACTTTTATGGGGATGTGAAAATTGGCAGGATCCTGGAAATATTACTTTCATGGAGTTATGTAAGTTGCAACTATTTTGGAAATATTCTTAATAGCTTTATGGAAATGGGCGAATGACGTAAGCCAACTAGGTTAACCTAATACAATCCTACTATATAAGAGGAGCTTGTGGGTTCTCTTGCATCTACTGAAAATAAGCTAATTGTAAGTTAGAGAGAGAGAAAGAGGTGCTAGATATTTGTACTTAAGATTATAATTAATTGCCTCCTTGCCAGGCCCCAAGAACCTAGCCGTTTTAGATGAAACCCTAGGTAAGCAAATAGTTGTGTCTATCTTCTATCTTCTCTGCATTCTTCTTATGTTCTCCATAATTCTACAAACTCAAACTTTCTTATTTATGTCGTCAGTTCGTCAGAGAATGTATCAGCGAGTTTGTGTGTTTGACTGGTTCTTTGTTTTCAACTAAGTGCTATCAGAGCAAACTATTTTCCTTTGTGGTTTCAAAAATAAGCGAAAGCATACCTGTTGTATGTATAGCGTTCAGGATCTGAAGTTAGGGTATGCATCTTCCAAAATAAACCCTATGTGAATTTAGGACTCTATTGATGGGATATAGAGAGAAACTGTATTTTCGGCTAGGATTTCCTTGAGGACTATGACCCTCTTCATATAGAGAATTAATTTTTAGTTCGACCCTTCATTAGACTAGAAATTATTTAATGTATCCACATATAAATATTACATAACCCTTATACCCAAGTCCTTATACAAAAGTGATTACTTAAATAGAATATTTAATTAATGGGCCTATCACATTTATATCTTAATATATGTGACTTCACTAAATGTTCTTACAATCTCCCATTGGGTCATATATGAGCTTTAGAACGTGATAGATTGTATGAGCACTCTTTATGCCATTAATTTTGGGAGGATAAAAAAGCTTGTCCATTGATTATACCTACATAGGATCATTGGGGGGGGGGGGTTGTTACATTCCTTTATAACTAAATTTTCAATAGGCACATACATTAATACAACCGAATGACATAGATCAATTATGAAACATGTAGCTTAAAAATCACATGAAATATGGTATGTACATGTCAATTTTCAACAGGTTCTACTTTAGTGAGATCCACTTAATCTTTGTGTACAAAGTGTGTGCTGGAGACTTAAACTTTACTTCTAATCAGAAAAATGTCCATAACACAACCTAAACACAGAACATAAACTAAATGAAAAACTCTTACTAAACCAAATGACCTCAAACAATGAAATACCCATACAAACAATATGATATTGAAAGACCTTTGGTACAATGCATTTTGTAAGAAGATCTGCAATCACATATTTTTCCCTAAGTGTTCTCTAGTAAACTTTTCACTTTGTACCTATCCCCTTTCGAGGATCAAGCCGAAAGTAGTTTGATTAAAAGAGCTGGAAAAGAGATCAAACTGCCAGGGAGAGTTCGTCTAGTCTTCGTGTGCCAGACATAGAAACCAAACTTGTAATAAAAGAACTTGGAATTCAAGAACTAGGGAGATAAGTGGTGAGTTGGGAAGAAATGTTTGAACCTAGACCCACTTAAGGTTTCTAAGTGCATAGAGTTGTAAGTCTAAATTTTTTTTGTCCTCCTTGCCTTGGCTCCCCTTATATATGAATCCAATGTCAGTTTCTCCTTTGGGCCCAACTTTATCTCTTTACGGTAGTTTTCCTTATCTTGTTGAGATTCATGTTTATCTTCGAAACTTCACACTTATTCTCAATTCCATTTATCCTTATGAAAGTCGAATTAGACCATCATTAGATTCGGGCCTATTCCTACGTTAAAGTATAAGTGGGCATTCGTCGTGTTTTAGGCCGTTTTATGACTTAAGGGTTCTTACGATTATTCTCGGAGATATCGTCGAGTTGGCTGATGCTATTTACTATAAAGCTGGTCTTACAAACTGAACCAAATAAATTTATTAAGTTGAAGATTCGATGGTGTTTAAGTTAACCTATATCATCTTGACTCTTTGACATGAAATTTTACAAGAAAACATATGTTGGTTGTTTTCTTCGTAAAATTAAATCATAAAGTTTGATTGGGACGAAACTAAATACATTTCGTTCGAGACTCAAAGGAGAATAGAATGGGGTCGCCAAATGGCGACCTAGGAGCTTTATTTGGTGACCTGGGAGCTGTCTGGCGACCAAGAGCTGTGTGGCTTGTTTTCTTTGTAAAATCTCATCAGAAACTTCATTCGGACAAAACAAAAGACATTTCGATCAAGAATCACAGGAGAAGAACATGGGGTCAACATATAGCAACCTGGGAGCTGTATTTTTGTCGCCATATTGCGACAGGGGCTTTGTGTCAGCCGGTCCCATATGGCGATTGGGGCTGACGTCATCCGGTCGCTATATGGCGACCAGGGCTTTATGCCAAGCTGGTCGCCATATGGCGACTAGGGTTGATGTCATCTGACCGCCATTAGGCGACCAGGGCTTGGTAAAGTTCAGGTCGTCGTGTGGTTACCCAATCTCACGGTGCCTCGATCGACTCTTTCGAGAATTTCTAATTCGGTTTTCTTTTGAAAGGTTTTTCGAGGAGATTCTCCTAGAGTAGTAATCCTAGACGTTGACTTCAAGATTTTAGAGAAAATAATTCTAAACTTGTCGTATAACCTTTCCATTAGAAATTATACGAAACTTATATTTCGAGAATTATTTTCCGGGGACTTTCAACCATTGATTCCGTCATGACTGATTTTGACTCCAATAGTTTCCCCCCCCCAGCTCGTTAGCTTATGGTGTGAGGTTCTTGCGAGTGGTTAGGAAGTTTTAGGCAAGTTAGATACGTTAGGCGGATTATTGGTTGAAGAAGATCCATTAAAGGTGGTCTTCCTACTCTTTTAAGAGTGGAAAGCGGTCAGATTAGGGCTGCGCCTGGTGAAGGCTGCCTAGGTACCCTTGATAAAAGGATCAAGCCTTTCGTAGTTCGTCTTGGAGTTACATTTCCTACGGCCTTGTTTTCCAATGAAACCTTTACAGTTTTGTTTTGTTTTGTGTTGAGAAGAGATTACCGAGAATGTTGCTGCTAATGGCATTTTGTATTAGATCTTTGTCGGGCTTGAGACTAGCCTCGAATGCTGTTGGCTTCGACCAAGTGTGGCCGTTTTATTTTTTGGACTGGCCCTGTGTGGTTTTGGATCCCTGTCGCTTTTGCGACTTTTAGATAAAATTTGTTTTGCATTTAAGGAGTTTTAAGAAGAATGTGATATTTGTCAACTGTAGAGGGAAGAGCACGAGTTGTTATCTTGCATCTAACTCTTTTGTGGATTGTCCTATTTCTTGCTCCTTTGAGATGTTCAAAAATTGTTTCGAAGTTTCGTGAGCTTTTAGATGTGAACGAAGAGACATGCCTTTAGGATCTCGAATCATGCCTTGAGAAGTTAGAGACCACTGTGTTGGGTTTAAGACAAGATCTAGGTCTAATCACAGTTTTAGGGGGTGCGATGACTACTTCGGCTTACGTTTCCCGTATCGCTTTCTACCTGATTCTGTACCGAAATAGAATCCGCGATAGGTTCTCGGCTTATACGACTCTCTGGTCGGAATCGAGCATCTCTTCGGAGAAAAATTCTAAGCCAACCGAAAGTTGATATCACTCAAATTACCCCAAGGAGTTAATTATTCTCTCAAATAAGAGCTTCAGTTTAGTACTTAGGGATCGAATCCACAAGGAGCTAAGGAACCAATTAGATCTAAACAGTTATGAATAATCTAAGCAAGTAAATAATAAAAAAGTAAATGTTTTTAAAGCAATAAATAAAACAGAAAACAAGATGAACAAGACTAATGTTTAGCTTGGCAAGAAGTTTTTTGATGGAAGGATGGTTACTAGACTTGGGGTCTCATTCAGGTTATTAAGAACTCTAATCTATCGATGCTAAGGATTGATTCTAGAACACGATATCTAATGCAAAAGACAACCAGCTTTAACTGTGAGTCTAATATATTGACTAAGTTCAGTGTTTTAGCATTCGCATGCCCACACTGATCAAGCGTCTATGGTATGAGCATCGATCGATACCATAATAAGAGTGTCGATCGATGCTATGATATGAGCATGGATCGATGCTGCATTTGGCAAGCGTTATCAATCTGATCGATTATGTTCAACTAGATTCCTAGACAAACACTAGTATGCGCCTAGGTATCCAATCCAGCAGGGCTCGGGTTCCGTTAACTAATTGCACTCTTGTGCCTCTCAATTGTCCTATGATTTTTAAGAACAAACAATTAGTCACACTATCGTGATTTTCTAACTATTCCAGATCCTAGTTTTACAAGATGCCCTGGTGTAGAAATCTATAACATCCTAGCAATCATATAAATCAGAAGTTCATTCAAAACCCTATAAATTCCTAAACCTAGCAGTGGATCTACTCATGCATGATAGTTATCATAGAAATCATAGATGAATAGATGAAGAACATAAAATAAATTAAACCAAAATTAATGGAGTTACAAGAAGACTCTGGAGGAGTTCCCCTCTTCTCTCCTAACTAAAAACAATGAAACAAAAGATGAAAAAGAAAGCGTAGCCGTCAATAATGGCTTGCAAATAACATAAATAGGATTTCTGGTCGTCCAAGGGCATTCTGGTAATTTATATTTCTCTGGTCTTTAAAATATACTTGGTCTGCTTCCTGGAATCCATATCAATCGACACAAGTATTATTGCATCGATCGATTCTTATTCAACTTCTCGACAGATTCCTCTCCCGAGGCATACTGACCGCTCTTCAGTAAAACAAGCATAAACTCTGCTACAAGATGTTGATTGACCCCAAACTGGTGGTATTGGAAAGTAAACTCAAAGATATATCTTGTGTCAAACGATGGGCGAAATATGACGGTGGGAAGGTCTCCATCCATAGCTAAACATCTGATACGTCTGTGCAATTTCTGCACTCAAAAGGCTCCAAAAGACACCAAAATCACCATATTTCTGTAGATTGTACCTGAACCTGTATATACTCAAAAAATACTCCAAAACATAATAAATATAACTTAAAACACTTATATACCATGGATAATAATGGGTAAAATAAATGGTATATCAAAAGTGCTGACCAAAAATTTTGGATTTCTTTTATAGTGCTATTACCCTTGGGTCGGGTGTACGAGAGCTATCTTTATGAGATGGTTGAGTCTGTTTAGGACGTTTCGAGTTTGTTGTGATCAGCAACAAGCTTATTGATAGATGCTATCGTTTGTGAATCTTTGCGACGAATAGGTGTTTTTAAGAAGTTTTGTGGGTTTTATAGTCATGGGCGGACTGTTTTTCAGGTGAACATTTTGTTTAGGATTTAAACACATTTTTTTCAAGCATTGGCGACGTCTCACTATGTCGGAGGTTGAGGTTTTTTTTTTTTTTTTTCTCTCTTTGTCGCGTCTTATAGGTAAAGAGTTGCGGGCTTAATGTGGATTGTGGGTACATAGAATTTGATCGATTTTTGGCAAGTTCAACTTTTTGGTTAACCGTTTGGTCGTTGTGACTGAGTTTTGTCACAAAAAAATATTGTATAATTTTAAATTATGGGTTATACGATAATTATTTGCTTAATCATCACTTGGCATTTTTAGACAAATCATGGATTGTCGTTTAGCCGTTTAGGGATCAAAATGGAGCAGTGGTCGCTCAAATGTTTTGGCTCAGCGTGAAGGTTGTTTTCAGCTGCATAGCCGAGGATGTAGTTCGTAAGGGATTGGACTATGACACTTTTGCGCTAGCAAGTCGGTTAGAATTATCTTTAAAGGGGATGCCGTAATCCGGTTTGGTTTCAACGGGAAGGTGTAATTGGTGGAAAAACGATTTTAGCCAATTCATGGGCCATATGGCATTTGTCGAAATTGATTGGCCAAATATGCTGGAAATTTCCGTTTTAAGATGGCCCATGGTTGTAAAAACGATTTTTCACTTTAGGTTTAAATTATAAGATGAATGTTTCGTATAATGTTTACTTTATTTGTATGAAAAAAATTTCACTTTTATCCGAGGAAGACAAAGCCTAAGAGGCTCAATATAGAGCCCGTGCGGTGTTAGTTTCAGGGTGATTTCCTGCTTGGATGTAACCGAGGGAAATGAAAGGTGGATGCCAGTGAGCTGTAGGGCTAGAGAATGAGATCCGTTGGATCATGGTAGTCCAATGTCGGCTCATACAGATCTGTTTTTTCTATGAGAAAAATACATTTTTCGTATAACCTCTTACATTCACTTTCAAAAGTTGCTTCATGTGACTTGATCTGATTGTACAAAGGATTTTTTACGTAAGTAATGGGCGGCTGGTTTTATGAATTCGGTAAGTCGAAGCGAAGTATGGAGATGTCAAAGTAGCGATGTTCCCGCAGATTTGTTGAGAAACGTTTCCGCTTTGTTTTTGATTCTTCGGTTAAAGTTTCTTTTGAGCCACTCGTGGAGTTTTACCGAAGGTTATTTCACAAGGATCTTGTCACAAAACGTTTTCAACGAGTGGGGAGGACGTGTTCCCTTTGTTATACCCTTGCTACTTGTGTCCTTGATTTTTCTTTAATGCAAATGTTTTGTGATGGTGTTCCTTGAATCACATGATTCGACGGAAACTGAGCGCAATGCTTTGATGCTCGAAAATTTCTCATATTAATT
This sequence comes from Eruca vesicaria subsp. sativa, assembly GCA_932364175.1. Taxonomy (NCBI): domain Eukaryota; kingdom Viridiplantae; phylum Streptophyta; class Magnoliopsida; order Brassicales; family Brassicaceae; genus Eruca; species Eruca vesicaria. The sequence continues at coordinate 31,905 of CAKOAT010252932.1, read as the reverse complement.
TTTTTTAAAGAAAAATGATTACCAGCTACCTGAAGTATCAGCCATCACATGGCTGACCATGAAAAGTGAAAAAATGCACACTCAACTACACGAAGTATATGGTATGCATAGTAACATCCATGAACTTTATGTTGTTATGTACCTAACATCACAACGCTAATAACAATTAATTACATCACAAGATTAGTTACATTGATAAGAAATATAAAATATAAAAACGTTTTAAGATAGGGAAAACCTTTTTATATTTTTATTATTATGAAAATTTTATTTTAAAAAGTGTTATATAACAATATTAAAAATTAATGTTATTTTAGAAAATACTTTTAAAATTTATTTTAATTTATATTTTTAATACTTTGCTAGTTTATGCTTTATTTTTCTATATGATTTGTTAGGTGAAATTCTATTTTTACTCTATTTGTCGTAGCACAATTCATTTTTTCCTTCATTAAGGAGATATTTTTACAAATACATTTTTCACTAAATTGAAAAAGACTTTTATACCAATTTTATAAACATTATAAATAATTATTTAAATAGTTAAGTCATTCTAAGAAAAAAATTCAAAACGTTTGTATCTTTAAAATGTCTTTATCAACATTTTAAATAGACAAAAATTTTAAGTATTTTATTACAAAAAGCTTTTGTAATAAAATATTAAAAATATTAAAAACATTTAGTTTATTGAAAATGTTTATAAAGACATTTATAAAGATATAAAAATGTTTTGAAACATATTGTATAAATGACTTAACTATTTAAAATGGAAACATATTTTTATGTATAAAACATTTTATTTAACCTAACACAAAATAATAGAGAAATTTTACTTTACCTCATTGATGATACCATTATTCATGTGTACCTTCCTTACATGAACATATTCAAATATACCTAATTATGTAGTTTCATTAAAAAAAATATATTTTATATCCTTACATTATAAATATAAATAATTATATAAATCATATATAAAAATAAATGCTAAAGTAACAAACTATGAAAATATGTAAAATTAAAACAAAGTTATTTTTTTCTTAAATAACATTAATTTTAATATTATTGTATATTTTCAGAATATAAATATTCATAACAATAAAAAATCAAATAAAAAATATTTTCATATCTTAAAACGTTTTTTATATTTATATTTTTTTATGAATACAATTAACCTTGTGATATAATTAGAATAGTTAGTCTTTTGATGTTACCTACATAACAACATAAAGTTCATGGATGTTAGTATGCATATCATATACCTCATGTAGCTGAGTGTGCATTTCTTTACTTTGCATGGTCAGCCATGTAGTGATCAATACTTCATGTAGCAGACAATCATTTTTCCTTTTTTTTTACTCTTACAAAAACCCGTTTAATTAAGCCTGAAATGATCTTGAACACTTTAGCTAATCATCGAGTTTTAGTCTGATGTTTGGTAGAGGTTTTCTAAACGCACGATTGCGATGAGAGATGCTGTATAGTCCTTGCGATTATTTCCAAGATTGTTTGGATCCGTTCCTAGCGTTTAGAAGAATCTTAGATTGTCGTTTGCTTTTGGGATGATTTTGACGAGGCATCGCATTGTCTGAATATTTTTCCGCCTACTTCTGCGACAGTTTGCTTTGTCGAAAGCGCTTTCTTGATGTGAGGAAAATGTTTTTAAGTATGGGAGTATACGAGTATAGTATACTTACCTACTCCCTCTTTTTTTTTATGAAAGAAAATAGAAGAACTGTTCTTTTGATGGGTTGGGATGATCAACAATCTGGGTCGATTTTAAAGACAACGTCGGACTGATGATGACTTGGAATATGTTGGTTTTGAGAAAAATTCTTGGAACGAGTCAGTTTTAAGATGATGTTCGTGTGTCTAGTTCTATCTTTCTTTAGGAAGCGAGACGAGTATGCTCGAATACGTGGCGATCATTTTTCAGTTGTACGAGAGATTGGATAGGTTTGCGAGTTCTATCTGACCAGTTAGAGAACAATATATCGAGATAGGAAAAATTGCCTAAGAATTAATCTTGCTAGACTATCCACCTAGATTCTAAGTTCCATAAAGGTTACGGAAATCCTGAAAGCATTTTTATTTCTTCCTATGAAAACTATAAGTTTGATTTCGATAATTTCCAAGTCGTACATAGCTTAGTTTTCTCGGAGAGTCGCGTTTGCCTCTTCTCTGTTTCCTTTCTCATTTTCCTTTTCTCTTCTCGTGTATGTACACCCCTTACAGATAGTAAGAATATCAATTCTTCCTGGATATCTCTGCTTTCCAGGCCGCATTTTGGATGAAGCCTAACTTGCGGTTTTGTTCGGTTATCAATATTATTCTGATCCGAGTTTCTGGCTTGTTCGTTTTACGAAAACAAAAAGGTATCTCATTGAAAGCCTATTGGAATTTTAGGAATAGCCATGGTTTACCAGGTAGACTCCTTGGCGTTGAAGCTTTGGTGGGAGGTCATGGGAGATGAGGCAAAAGAGAGAGGACGTTTAGACCGTGGATAGAGGCTGATATGCGGAGTTTACTTTTCAGGTCTCGCTCCATCTCTTTCCTCCTCCTAGAGTCTTTTTGTACGCTTTTTTTATTTTACGAAAGATATTTTGTAAAATATTTTATAGTTACTCCTAAAAAGGTTACTCTGCAAACTGTTATAGAGTTTCAACTTTTACGAAGGTTGTTTTGTAAAAAAAATTTGGGGTTTTAATTTATGAAAGTTGTTCCGTAAAGTTTTTTTCGAGTTCTATTTGTACGAGAGCCATGACGAGGTCAATTATTGTGAAAAAACTTAGTCAGTAGTTTTTTCCGAAGTAATATTTAGGTGACAAACATGGACAATTCACGGAATATGTTACAATAGAAGTGTCACTCAAAATTTTAGTTTTACGAAAGTTTAAGTTTTGGAAAACGCTTTAGCAGTGAGGGATATGATCTCCCGTTTTGCTTTGTTTATTCCTCGTCAACCATTTTTAGGGTTCGAGTAATTTTGCAAAATTGAACGTGAGCATATGGGGACCGGTCGAGTCAATCGTATGGCTTGTGTTTTAAGCTAACCATTGTTATTCAATATTTTTGATTTGAACTACACGAAGAACAAGCCTTCACAGTGTTTATCCTAAAACCTAAAGATAACTTTGATCGGAACATATCAGCCCGGTTTAGCCTCATAGGGAGAGAGCTAGGGATGAACCGTCCGCATGTCATATAATGGGCGAGAAAGAACCATGCCGGTCTCCATATGACGAGCGGGCTTCGTATCGAACCGGTCACCATATGACGACTACTTCCTGGGTTGGACTGGTCGCCAAATGGCGACCAGGCTTCGTATCAAACCGGTCGCCATATGGTGACCAAGTCCCATGTCGGACCGTCCCCATATGGCGAACGGGCTTCGTAGCAAACCGGCCGCCATATGGCGACAGAGTCCTTTGTTGGACCAGATGCCATATTGCGACAGGGCTTCATAATGAACTGGTTTCCATATTGCGACCGACTCCTGTGTCGGACTGGTCGCCGTCGTGTTTGGTAGAGTTCAATTTGATGTGTTTCTGAAAGGTTTTGCAAGAGGGTTTGATGCGTACCCGACTTTCTGTGCTTCTTTTTTCCCGGAGTAAACTAAGGTATCTCAGAGATTCGGAGGAGAGCAAGATTTATTTTTTCGAAAAGTTTTTAGAAAACGTCTCTCGGTCAATCCTCTGAGCGCTGGGATACCCCAACTCGGTAATAAGGAAAAATTTTTATGGGGTTTGATATAGTGTATCCTTGCCCTTTATGTTTAGATATAGAAATCGCGAGATTGTTTTGGTGCTCTTCCTATGCCAAAAAGTCGCGACTAGGTTTTTGATTTTGGTGAGCACTACGGCGTTTCCATATTTTGTCTCTCATATTTCAAGACATCGTTTTGATCAAGCGCTTTGTGGTAGTGAGTTAGATTAATCCGTACCCTCCTCCTTCTAGCGCCAAACTGTGGGAACCGAAATTGCACTGTCGATTTCTGTTTTATTAGTAAAGTTAGAAAACCCTAATTTTCAAGAGGTTTCGGATCTCTGCGAGAGTCAACGACAAGTGACAAAATTTATGCGGAATATATGAAAAGAGAAAAAAATGATTTTTTAGAAGACAGTAGATCTCATTTCGAATTTGCGTAAGAGCGTTACGATCATTACAAAAGATTATAAAGCTTTGGCTGCAAGATTTGTCAGCAAGTTGCCCATTTTATGAGTAAAGGCTTCCTACGATTATTCTCGGAGATATCCTTGAGTTGGCCGATGCCCATTTTTTATGACACTTGTCTTACGACCTGGACCAAACAAATTTATTAAGTCAAGGATATGATGGTGTTTAAGTTAACCTATATCATCTTGACGCTTTGACTTGAACTTTAACGAGAAAATATTTGTTTCTTAATTTCTTCGTAAAATTCAATCGGAAACTTCGATTGGGATGAAACAAAAGACATTTAGTCCGAGACGCAAAGGAGAACAGAATGGGGTCACCATATGACTACCTAGGAGATTTATTTGGCGACATGGGAGTTGTGTGGCGATCAAGAGCTGTGTGGTATATTATCTTCATAAAATCTCATCAGAAACTTCGATTGAGACAAAACAAAGGACATTGCGATCGAGACTCAAAGGAGAACAACAGGGGGTCGCTATATGGCGCCTTGGGAGATGCATTTCGGTCACAATATGGCGACCCAGAATTTGCACCCAGTCAGTCGCCATATGGCGGCCGAGGCTGACGTCATCCGGTTGCCATATGGTGACCGGGGCTGACGTCATCCGGTCTCCATATGGCGACCAAGGATTTGGACCAGGGATTTGCGCCAAGCCTGTCGTCGTATGGCGATCATGACTGACGTCATCCAGTCGCAATATCGAACTTGGCTTTGTGTCAAGCCGGTCACCATATTGCAACTGAGGCTGATGTCATCCTTTCGCCATATGACGACTAGGGCTGACGTTATCCGGTCACCATATGGTGACAGGTGCTTTATGCCAAGCCCGTCTCCATATGGCGACCGGGGCTGATGTCATCTGGTCTCCATATGGCGACTAAGGCTTGATGAAGTTCAGGTTGTCGTGTGGTGTCAAAATCTCGCGGTGCCTCGATCGACTCTTTCGAGAATTTCTACTTCTATTTTTTTTTTAAGGTTTTTCGAGGAGATTCTCCTAGAGTACTAAGTTTAGATATTTATTTTGAGATTGTCGAGAAAATAATTCTAAAAATTGTTGGACAACATTTTCATTAAAAATTATATGAAAGTTATATTTTGAGAATTATTTTCCGGAGACCTTTAGACATTGATTCCGTCATGACCGATTTTGACCCTAACATCAGCCCTTCACTAATCTGAAAATTATTTAAGGTATCCACATATAAATAGTTCATAACACTTGTGTCCAAGCCTTGACCTTATTCATAAAAGTGACAACTTAAATATGTTAATTAATTAATGGCTCTATCACATTTATACCTTAACATATGTGATTCCACTAATTGATCTTACAATTAACACATGTGGATCAGTTTGGATATATATATATATATATATATATATATATATATATATATATATATATAAGTCAAGAAAAGGTGGTTCAAATTGGATATACAAGTATAAAAAATCACATGAAAGTCAGTTTGTACTCTCTCTCTCTCTCTCTCTCTCTCTCTCTCTCTAAGATTGGTCTTTAGACAATACCATGACTATCTCATGCACGAAGGTTAAAATCAAAGAGGATCACTCATTATTGATATTGCATATTGGCGGCCCACACAAGCTTTGGACACACATTAAATTAGCTTATACGCGAAGAGACAACATGTTCAGAGACTCAAAACCAAGATTTTTGCATGTTAACATTGAATCCAAAATGGCTACAAGTCAAATCCAAGCTAGGAAGCTTACACTTCAATGAAGATTTTGACTTACTACCAAAAAGGCCAGACAATTGAAAGAGTTTCTGAGGAAATAAAATAAGATAGATGCATCAGTTTTCCATGGGCCGAGAGAGGGGATGCTCCAGTCAAGTCAGCCCTTCATTTTGGGTTTCTATACAAACGCTTGAAGAAGCGCATTAAACTTTGACCAAAGATGAAGAATCGAAATCACTAAGACGTATGAATGATAAACGCCTTGAGAGCTTTAGCTTTGTGGTTTAAAACAACAATAAACCGTTAACCTACCTTAACAATCGAGGAATATATGTGCTGTTGGCGTAAAGTGTGGGCAAAGTGAGCACATAACTAAAATCTATTTTTCTCACATTGGATACCCACCTTTGTGGGAAGAGAAATCTTTCCAGATATAAGGTGATAGCATGACCACATCATCGAATATGAAGGCATATTGAGGAAATTATGTTGTTATTGCCTGATTAGGGAAAATCACATTTTGTTTCTTCCTAAAATGCGGTGTTAACGGCCCGATAATCTTGGATTTCACCTATGTAGTCTTAGATGTTAACTGATAAAATTAGTGAATTCGATCAAGCTCATTAGAAGAGACTAGTAAACATACTTACGGAATAAAAGCTCATTTGGATTGCATAACTCTATGGTAAGTATTTTTATGAGTCTTAAGAACAAACAAGCCACTTGGGATATAGTAATTCTCCCTAACGATAAAATGGTCGAGATCGACATGTCAGAATTCAAGGCAAAGCTTTTGGGATTCAAAGTACTATGAGGAATGTTAAGTTTTAATCTCAGAATACTTGACATAATTCGGAGAGAAATAGAAATTGGTCAGGCATCTATGGTTGGTGGTCATTTGCGGGAAATCCGAGCGATCGAAAAGTTTTGAAGTACGAGGTGGTCGGTAAGATCTAAGAAGTGATCTTATATGAATCATGAGTCGATTAGGTCACTCGAACATGGTTAGACCATTTGGTACATCAAAACAAGAAATTTTGGAAGCATGATATTTTAGAACCAAGATGTTTCCTAAGAACGACGAGAACATAATATTTCAGATGGAAGACATGAAGTAAGCATGCAAGAAGTAAGCATGACGGGAAAATCTGAAGTTGGCGAAAACCATAAGTTTTGTATTATGGAATATTTTTCAAGGAAGCCGGAGGATCGAGAAATATTTCCCGTCAATATTATAAGTCAGTCTGGAATTTATTTAAAATATTCAGCATATCGGAACGGGTGTAGGAAAATATTTGGGGTATATCGCAGGTCGGAAATATGCCGAAAGGATCAGAATCAGACAAATGGACCGAGAAGCACGAGGTGGCTCAATACATGGGATCAGAACGTGATGTCAACTGTCTAACAAGGTATGTGTCTACAGAAACACTAGGTGTCACCGTACATCAATCAGAGCATGCTGACTAACACACGGGCTATCACCAACCAGAAGATAATTGGCTCTTGTCCCCTATAAATACCCACGACTACCCTCTCATTTATTTACTTCCAGATCACTTTAAAGCTACAAAAAGCTACATAAAAACGTGAGAGAAAAGTTGAGAAAGAAAGTAAAAGATTTCGATAGTTTTTAGAGTTTTCGAGATCAGTTACTACACCAGTTTTGGGTCGACACCTAGAGGAGTTTATGTTTGTGTTGAGAGTTTTAAAGGGAATCAAGACAAAGTTCAGCACGCCTCTCAGGAGTCCATCAAAGGGTTTTTTTCTCCGGGATTCGAGCAAAGGGTCAAACCCACAACGATTGATTGTTGACTAGTTTTCATGATGTCAAACTCAGTAACATGATGATTAGATAATATTTGAGGTTAATGAACCATGATTGATTGATTGGTAGCATTTTTAGTTATAGCATGTTAATGGTAAGCTTTGCGATTAGGTTGCTTCGTTAGTTAGTGAATGCTGAACGCTTAGATATTTTTTCAAGGTTTTGGATAGATATGTATTCTGGAATTTGGGTCTTTAGGCTAGGTTCTGGATATCATCCTTGGTTTATTGCTAGGTTGTTTGTTTGCATACTTTGATGATTATTGCTATTGCACTATTATTTGTTTGCATGCAAGGATTGTCATGATGTTGTTTTTTAGTTGATTAGACATTAGTACAAGGGAATTTAGGTCATATATACCAAGTTTATAGTACGTGTCGTGATGGTTTAGTTAGTGTTAGAGGTTCTAGGCCGTATAGATTAAATGGCTAGTTAGTGTGTAGTTGGGGTCCTAGGCTATATAAGCCGGATTGCTGGTAGTAGTGGTTAGTGTTGAGTAATCCACGCCATCCAGCTTGCACCAGCAGAGACAAAGACCTGTCTGAACCTCATCTGAGCCGTCCATCTTCTAGGAATAACAGCCATTACATTTAGGTTACTGCCTTATGACCATAAAAAAATTGTAATGCCTATATAAAGGCTGGTCATGAACAAATTGTAATCCCTTATGGGAGTTGGGGGATTTCCCCTCTCCACTCCATAATAAAAGAGTGGTCTTGAATCTATCTCCCTTTAATCTACCCATTTCTTAAACTAATAATATCTCTTAAATCTCTTAGACTTTGTTTAAAATTTAAGGATACTATTGTATACATCAGACCCTCTCATTCATCATATAAGATTCTTTCTTACCTTTAATGGCTTATCCTTCCCACACACACAGCCTAGAATTTGATAAATCTAACATGGTATCAGAGAGGTGTTCATCAGAACCTGAGCTTTAAGCTTCTGCAAAGCTCAAGACTTCTCTCCATGTTCAATGAAATCAAGAAGAAGCTCCATGGTCCATCCAGCTGTTCATTCTTTCAAGAAGAAGGTGAGTTCATCCTTGGTGTCCAGAAGCTGTCCTTGGTTGATCTACACTCTCTCATGTCTGTCCTTGATTAAAGATGATCTATGGAGGCCAAAGTTGTGAAGCGGATTAGCTGCCTACTTCAAGAAATCAGTCCAAGCGATTTCTTTATATTGTCCAAGGAAAAGGTGATAGCTTTATCATGTTCCTGGTGGGGCGAGTCCGAAGCATGAAGAAAGGTGGGATCTTTGACATGCAGGGTTCAAGAGAAAGGTCCATGGAGGAAGGAGAGGTTGAGGTCGAAACCAACAGCTCATTTTCTTTCCAATGGAATCAAGGATCTATACAATGATCCTTGGCTGTAAAGAAAGCTCTTTCTCGTGTATAAATCTTGAGTATGATGTGCTGGTTGTTGTGATGTGTTGTAATAACCTAAGGACATTGTTTAGAATCTTTCCTAGGATGATATAAAGAATTGTTATTGATGATTGAGTGTTTAAAAATTCTTGTCCCTGTTCTATAATGCTGCATATCATTATATTAGATAGTATGTTCTGAATCTGGTTTCATTCACGAGTATAGATAGATTGAAAACAATGCACTGGGTCTGATGGTTGATAATAAAAGTGCTTACCTCGGTTCATATTGAATGAAATAGGAAGTTAGAAGTTGTTTAAACCTTTATGCATAAATAAAATGAAACCGGATTTAAGGTGATGCATTGTGTGATTCATTGTGTGTTGCATAATGTTATGGTACTGCCTTAGGTTGAGACATCTAGATTCATGTCTAAGATACGGTTAAGGCAGAGCATATGGTTGCCTAATGTATTGACTTGTTTCCTGATCAGAACTTGCTTGCATTTAGAGAATGGTAAGCTTGCATTGGAGGATCTTAGTCATGATAAGAATCTGTATAATGCAATGCTAGTGACATTGGAGATCAAATTTGATGATTAGTCAAGCTTTGATCCCAATGCAAATGTGTCTTATCTTGTTTGGAGTTTGAGTGTTGTTTCAGGTTTACAAGAAGTGGGCTATGTTCAGTATCCATCCGATACAAGAGGAAGACTTGGTCCATTGTGTGGAGCAAAATGGAAAGGTTCTTGGTGTAGTAGCCAATTATATAAAGCACAGGCCAAGAAGGTTGTTGAGCTCTTGGTGCAAGGCACACAAGAAGAAGAAGGTCATCACCAAAGTTATTAGGAAGGCTGGTGATCCATGGGTACTTGAAGCTGAAGGAAAGATGGTGGATCAGTTTTTAAGCACAGCTATTAGGCTGGAGTAGTCCTGGTCTTGAAGTTCATTGAGGCTCATTTTTAGCATGAACCTAGACTCAATTAAGGTTGAGGTGGGGATTCAAATGAGCAACCTCAAGAGCCAAAGTTCAAGACCTGATTCCTCCTTACAATTGAAGCAAATGAAGATAAAGCCATCCAGGTTTAGGCCGTGGCGAGTCTAGACAAGAGAGTGTTCAGAGTACTCTTGGCTGTGTCAGAGATAAAGGCTACTCTATCGATGTGGTTCTACTGTGAGGTGGTCGAAGAAGGAGCTGAAGCATTCAACAGCATTCCATCAACATGGTGAGGTCAAAGAAGAGGCTTCATGACGAAGAAGAACCAAGACTCAGATGGTGTTGGTACACAATGAAGAGGAGATCTTGTATGTCGAGCACTTCAGCCTAACAAGAGGTTAAGTGAAAGGGGGAGAGACTAAAATCGGTTCTTGATGAGTATAAGATGTGAATTGATGTGCAAGAGAAGTGGTGAGCTACCTTGCATCACAAGAGAGGCCATGATCTAGGGTCTTTAGTGTCCATCACACTGATGAGAAAATTAAAGACCTATTGGCCAATCCCTAGGCCTTGAAGGCTCTACTTTTTTCCTTATGAGGGTTCTATCCCTAAGGAGTGTTTTCTCTCATAAGGTTTTTAATGAGGGAGTCTCTTCAAGGTTCCAAGCTTCACTCAGGATCTCTAGAGTCAAGCTTGAGGGGGAGTGTTAACTTGAAGAAATGAAATGGACACAAAAACCTTTAAGAGTGAAGATGGTCCATGGTGCAAGAATAGAGCAAGCACTAGAAGAGTTTTGTTGGGATTTAGGAGTGTCTTGTAGTTTCCATGATGAGGAAGTGAAGTCTAGGAAGGTAGAGGACAGATCGGGTGAAGAGATGGTCCAAGTTAGAAAAGAGATGGCCTAGGTTTGGGAGGATTGTACGGATGGCAGTACGACCGTACAGACTGTACGGACTATATGGACATTTGTACGGCCAGTCTCAATCAAACCTCTCTAAAATTCACAAAATGGTTTGGAAAAGTGTGGGCATGAAGTAAACAGTCAGGAACATCATATTTGATCAAGTCTTGGGTCACAAGTCATGGAGAATATAGTTTGGGCTTGTGACAAATGATTAAGAGTGAAATTGTCTTAAAAGGGCCAAGAAGGTTTATGATCAGTGTGGGCTTGGCTTATCTTCAGATATGAATGTTAGGAATACTTGTATGCAAGAGGAATATTCTTTAGCATCAAAGGTGGTCCAAGTGACAGGCTGGAAAGGTAAAGCAGTTACCTTTACAGCCTTATCTTCTCAAGGAACCATCTTGGCCGTGTAATTCAGAATGGAGAGATCTTGTGCATCCATTCAGTCCACGCCATCCAGCTTGCACCAGCAGAGAAAAAGACATGTCTGAACCTCATCTGAGACGTTCATCTTCAAAGAATAACAGCCATTAGATTTAGGTTAATGCCTTATGACAATAAAAAGTTGTAATTCCTATATAAAGGCTGGTCATGAACGAATTGTAATCCCTTAGGGAGTTTGGGAATTTCCCCTCTTCACTTCATAATAAAAGAGTTCTCTTGAATATATGTCCCTTTAATCTACCCATTTCTTAAACTAATAATCTCTCTTAAATCTCTTAGACTTTGTTTTGGAATTAAGGATACTCTTGTATACATCAAACCCTCTCATTCATCATATGAGATTCTCTCTTGCCTTTAATGGCTTCTCCTTCACACACACAGCCTAGACTTTTATAAATCTAACATTGAGTTGTGCTGATAGCCATCTGATCAGCATTCCTAGGCTTGTGTACTGGATATGGCAAGGAAATTTACGTAGGCGTGTCCCTACGCGGCTTTGTAGAGAGTTTACCTAAAGCACACTATGTACGGAGAGGTGGCTAGAAAGCATGCGCCGTCTTGTGGTATTCTTAAAGTGTGCTGCATGTTTTTTTGCGGCAAGGAAGGTTGCTGTAGTATGTCCTATGCAGATGGGAAAGGAAGTTGCATAAAGCATGCTCTGTACGGAGAGATTGCTAAAAAGTATGCTTCTTCCTTTGTACATCATAGTTAGGGATATGACATTTTCTTTTGGATGTTTAACCCATGTGCTTTTGTGGCTGAAAGTTAGGTGTTCTTTGTTGAGAAAGTGAGGAAAAAGATCAAGTTATGATGTGTAGTTAAGGGTGTAGGTGTATAGTGTCGTTTGCCTTTTTTGGACTATTTTAATGAGGCATCGCATTGCCTAAGTGGTTTTCTGCCTGTTACTGCGGGAGTTTACTTTGTTAAAAGTGTTTGCTTGATGTTGAGACATAAAGTATTTGAAGTATGGGAGTATACGAGTATAGTATACGCACATACTCCTTTTTTTTTTTACGAAAGAAAATAAATGAACTGTTCTTTCGAAGGGTTGTGTATGTTTTTCCTTTCAAGGATTGGGATGATGGGAAATCTTGGTTAATTTTAAAGACAATGCTGGATTAATGAGGACTTGGAATATGTCCGTTTTAACAAAATTGCTTGGAGCGATTCGGTGGATAACGTTCATGTCTCTAGTTTTTTGTTTAGGAAGCAAGATTAGTACGCTCGAATGTGTGGCGGTTGTTTCTCGGTTGTATGAGAGATCGGATCGGTTTGCGAATTCTTCCTGAACAGCTAAAAAAAATAGATCGAGATTGGAAAAGTCACCTAAGACTAAGTTTGCTAGACTATCCACCTAGATTTTAAGTTCCCTTAGGTTTACAGCAGTTTCCAAGACGTTTTCATTCCTTTACTACGAAAAATTAAAAGCCTGAAAAAATTTTCTATATCGAACATACCTTAGTCTCATTCTTGATTTGGAATTGCCTCTTCTTCTCCTCATGTCTTCTGACTTATTTTCGTATGAATTGGTTTTCGACGAAATACTGCCAAGAATATCGGAGTGAGGAAGGGATTTGACCATCCAAGTTCATGTTCTTGTTTCTCTGTCTTTCTGGTTTTACGAAACTGACCAGGTGTGCTTTTTATATTGTTAAAAAGTCTATTAACGCATGTGGATCAGTTTGGATATATATAAGTCAAGAAAAGGCGGTTCAAATTGGATATACAAGTAAAAAAAAAATCACATGAAAGTCAGGTAGTACTCTCTCTCTCTCTCAAAGATTAGTCTTTGGACAATACCATGACTATCGCATGCATGAAGCTTAAAATCAAAGAGGATCACTCGTCATTGATATTGCATATTGGCGGCCCACAAAAGCTTTGGACACACATTAGAATTAGCCTCTACATGAAGAGACAACATGTTCAAAGACTCTAAACCAAGCTTTCTACAAGCTAACATTGAATCCAAAATGGCTACAAGTCAAACCCAAGCTAGGAAGCTTACACTTCAATGAAGATTTTGTGTGACTACCAAAACTCCCTGACAATTGAAAGAGTTTCTAAGGAAAGAGAATAAGATAGATGAATCAATTTCCCATGGGACGAGAGAGGGCATGGTCCTTGGACAATACCCTGATTATCTCGTGGACAAAGCTTAAAATTGATGACGATCACTCATCACTGATGTTTCATATTGGAGGATCAAACGAGCTTTGAACACACATAAGAATAAGCTTCAGCGCGAAGAGACAATGCGTTCAGAGAATCAAAACCAAGCTTTCTACATGTTAACATTGAATTCAAATTGGCTACAAGTCGAACCCAAGCTAGGAAGCTTAGACTCTAATGAAGGTTTGACTGACTACCTAAAGGCCCAGACAATTGAAAGAGTTTCTGATGGATGCATCAGTTTTCCATTGGCCGAGAGAGGGATACTCCAGTAAAGTCAGCCCATCATTTTTGTTTCTAAACAAACCCTTGAAGAAGCGCATTAAACATTGACCAAATATGAAGAATCAAAATCACTAAGACGTATGAATGTTGAACGCCTTGAAGGTTTTAGCTTTGTGGTTTCAAACAACAATAAACCGTTAACCTACCTTAACAATAGAGGAATATATGTGGCTGCTGGCGTAAAGTGTGGGAAAAGTGAGCACACAACTAAAACTTATTTTTCTCATATTGGATACCCACCTTTGTGGGAAGAGGAATATTTCCAGATATATGGTAATACCATGACCACATCATCGAATATGAAGGCAAATTGAGGAAATTATGTTTGTATTGCATGATTAGGGAAAATCACATTTTGTTTCTTCCTCAAATGCGGTGTTAACGGCCCGATAATCTTGGATTTCACCTATGCAGTCTTAGATGTTAACTGATAAAGTTAGTGGATTAGATCAAGCTCATTAGAAGAGACTAGTAAACATACTTAATGAATGAAAGCTCATTTGGATTACATAACTCTATGCTAAGTATCTTTATGAGTATTGAGAACATACAAGCCACTTGGGATATAGTAATTCTCCCGAACGATAAAATGGTCGAGATCGACAAGTCAGAATTCAAGGCAAAGCTTTTGGGAATCAAAGTATTATGAGGAATTTTAAGTTTTAATCTCAGAATGCTTGACATAATTCGAAGATAAATAAAAATTTGTCAAGCACCTACGGTTGGTGGTCATTTGCGGGAAATTAGAGCGATCGAGAAGTTTTGAAGTATGCGGAGGTCGATAAGATCTAAGAAGTGATCTTATATGAATCATGTGTCGATTAGGGCACTCGACCATGGTTAGACCATTTGGTAGATCAAAGAAAGACATTTTGAAAGCATGAAATTTTAGAAGCAAGATGTTTTCGAAGCACGACGAGAACATAATATTTCAGAAGCGGGACATGAAGTAAGCATGACGAGATAGAAGCATGACGGGAAAATATGAAGTTGGCGAAAACCCTAATTTTGATATTATGAAATGTTTTTCAAGGAAGCCGGAGGATCAAGAAATATTTACCATCAATATTATAAGTAAGTCTGGAATTTATTTAAGATATTCAGCATATCGGAACGGGTGTAGAAAAATATTTGGGGTATATCGCTGGTCAGAAATATGCCGAAAGGGTCAGAATCAGACAAATGGACTGAGAAGCACGAGGTGGCTCAATACATGGGATCAGAACATGTTGTAAACTGTCTAACAAGGTATGTTTCTACAGGAGCACGAGGTGTCACCGTACATTCAATCGGAGGATGCAGACTAACACATAGGCTATCACCAACCAGAAGATAATTGGCTATTGTCTCCTATAAATACCCATGAGTACCCTCTCATTTATCCACATCCAGATCACTTCAAAGCTACAAAGAGCTACTTAAAAACGTGNGAAAAAAGTAGAGAAAGAAAATAAGAGATTTCGATAGTTTTTGGTCGACACCTAGAGGAGTTTATGTTTGAGTTGAGAGTTGTTAACGGGAATCCATACAGGGTTAGGCACGCTTCTAAGATCTTTTTTTACAGGAAACTACTTGAGGAGTCCATAAAAGGGTTTTGCTCGAGGATTCGAGCAAGTGGTCAAAGCCACATGATTGATTATTGACTTGTTTTCATGATGATGATAGGAGGATGGGTCTAAGTCACTAACAGGATGATTAGATATTATTTGAGGTTAATGAACCATGAATGATTGATTGATTGATTGGTAGCATTTTTAGTTATAACATGTTAATGGTTAGCTTTGCGATCAGGTTACTTCGTTAGTTAGAGAATGCTGAGCGCTTAGATATTTTTGCAAGGTTTTGGATAGATATGTATTATGGAATTTAGGTCTTTAGACTAGGTTCTGGATATCATCCTTGGTTAATTGCTAGGTTGTTAGTTTTCATGCTTTGATGATTATTGCTATTGCACTATTATTTGTTTGCATGCAGGGATTGTCATGATGTTGTTTTATAGTTGATTAGACATTATTTCAAGGGAATTTAGGTCATATATACCAAGTTTATAGTACGTGTTGTGATGGTTTAGTTAGTGTTAGGGGTTCTAGGCCGTATAGATAAAATGGCTAGTTAGTGTCTTATTTGGGGTCTTAGGCCATATAGGCCAGATTGCTGGTAGTCGTGGTTAGTGTTGAGTAGTCCATGCAATCCAGCTTGCTTCAGCATAGACAAAGACCTGTCTGAACCTCATCTGAGCCATCCATTTTCAAGGAATAACAGCCCTTACATTAAGGTTAATGCCTTATGACCATAAAAATTTGTACTGCCTATATAAAGGCTGGTCATGAACGCATTGTAATTCCTTAAGGGAGTTGGGGGATTTTGCCTCTCCACTCCATAATAAAAGAGTGTTCTTGAATCTATCTCCCTTTAATCTACCCATTTTTTAAACTAATAATCTCTCTTAAATCTCTTAGACTTTGTTTAAGATTCAAGGGTACTCTTCTATACTTCAAACCCTCTCATTCATCATATCAGATTCTCTCTTGCCTTTAATGGTTTCTCCTTCACACACACAGCCTATACTTTGATAAATATAACATGGTATCAGAGCGGTGTTCATCAGAACCTGAGCTTTAAGCTTCCGCAAAGGTCAAGACTTCTCCCCATGTCCAGTGAAACCAAGAAGAAGCTCCATGATCCATCCAGCTGTTCATCCTATCAAGAAGAAGGCAAGTTAATCGTTGGTGTCCAGAAGCTGTCCTTGGTTGATCTACACTCTCTCATGTCTGTCCTTGATGTAAGAAGAACCATGGAGGCCAAAGTTTTGAAGCGGATTAGCTACCCACTTCAACAAACCAGTCCAAGTGATTTCTTTATATGGTCCAAAGGAAAAGATGATAGCTTTATCCTGTTCCTGGTGGGGTGAGTCCGAAGCATGAAGAAAGGTGGGATCTTTGACATAGAGGGTTCAAGAGAAAGGTCCATGGAAGAAGGAGAGGTTGAGGTCGAAACGAACATCTCATTTTCTTTTCAATGGAACCAAGGATCTATACAACGATCCTTGGCTGTAAGGAAAGCTCTTTCCCTTGTATAAATGTTGAGTATGATGTGCTGGTTGTTGTGATGTGTTGTGATAACCTAAGGACATTGTTTAAAGATTGTTTAGAATCTTTCCTAGGATGATATAAAGAATACTTGTCCCTGTTATATAATGTTGCAGATCATGATATTAGATAGTATGTTCTGAATCTGGTTGCATTCGAGAGTATAGATAGATTGAAAACAATGCCCTGGGTCTGATGGTTGATAATAAAAGTGCTTACCTCAGTTCATATTGATTGAAATATGAAGTTAGAAGTTAAAAGCATTGTGTGATGCATTGTGTGATGCATAATGTCTTGGTATTACCTTATGAAATGTTTTTCATAAAAGTCCATCCGCGACTATAAAAACATAAACGCTCGACGATTGGCCCCGTCGAGCACGCTAGCCGTCCTAAACAAACGCACTGACCCATTGGTCCGCATACATCCAACTAGGATAAAATAGCGCGATATAAAAGAAATCCAAACTTTTGATCAGCACTTCCGGGAAACTTAGAAATTGTTACCGGTGAGATGCTCGGTTCGAACCAGACGAATCGTATAAGCCGAGAACCTATCGCGGATTCTAAATAGGTATGGAATCAAGTTAAAATAGCAACAGGCAAAATGAAAGCCGACTAGTCATCCCATAGCCTCAATCCGAAAGTAAACCTAGGTCTTTCCCTAAACCTAGCACACTGGTCTCTAACGTCTCAAAGCATGAATTGAGATCCTAAAGGCATGTCTCTTCGCCCACATCTAAACACTCGCGAAAATCAAAACAATCCGAGTAAACGAACCGGACGATCTACACCAAGACTTAGATGCGAGACGACAACTCATATTCTTACCTTTACACCTAAAACGAAACACAGATTTCATACGTAGAAAATATTTTTATTAAAAGTTTTCGTCCAAATACACACCGCCCAGCGGCAGGGATTCAAAGCCACAACCAGCCAGTCCCGGAAAAACAACAAAATCAGAAAGTAGTAACATCATACATCGAAATCATAAAACACGGACTCCGATTTCTGGCCAACATTAGCATCAAACCACGGTTTATCAATTTCAACTGAATCCGGCGACACCACGATAGGGTTCCACTGATCCCACATGCGCACCCTGAGATCAAATAGTCCAGGCTGCATATCTCCTCTGATCCAAGCGCTTCAATTGGACGGGATACTCTTTGGCAAACGAGTAACCCTCGCTCTGAGTAAGAGACAATCCATGAACAACACCGCGACACTCGAGGTAATCACCATTGGCCCGTTGACCGACCTCGGCATTCGAGTAGCCGGTCGTAAACTGCTCACGACGGATCCTCATTTCTTCAGCAACCTCCCTTTTGCCTGCATGGCGAGCGCGACAGACTCTCTTATCGGAAAGCTCCCTAGCGCGGCGAGCATTAACCACACACTCCCTCCTTACGCGAGCTACCTCTCTCTCAACCGTTTCTCCGGCTTGGTTGGCCTCGATCTCCGCCCGAAGACGAGCAACTTCTTTTTCCGCCATGTCCGCGCGAAACTCGGCAAGACGAGCTTCGGCACTGCGGTCATTTAGGGCTCGGCTCATGGTCAGAAGGCCGTATAAAATGGTCGAGATCGACATGTCAGAATTCAAGGCAAAGATTTTGGGATTCAAAGTACTATGAGGAATGTTAAGTTTTAATCTCAGAATACTTGACATAATTCGGAGAGAAATAGAAATTGGTCAGGCATCTATGGTTGGTGGTCATTTGCGGGAAATCCGAGCGATCGAAAAGTTTTGAAGTACGAGGAGGTCGGTAAGATCTAAGAAGTGATCTTATATGAATCATGAGTCGATTAGGTCACTCGAACATGGTTAGACCATTTGGTACATCAAAACAAGACATTTTGGAAGCATGACATTTTAGAACCAAGATGTTTCCTAAGCACGACGAGAACAAAATATTTCAGATGGAAGACATGAAGTAAGCATGACAGGAAGTAAGCATGACGGGAAAATCTGAAGTTGGCGAAAACCATAAGTTTTGTATTATGGAATGTTTTTCAAGGAAGCCGGAGGATCGATAAATATTTCCCGTCAATATTATAAGTCAGTCTGGAATTTATTTAAAATATTCAGCATATCGGAACGGGTGTAGGAAAATATTTGGGGTATATCGCAGGTCGGAAATATGCCGAAAGGATCAGAATCAGACAAATGGACCGAGAAGCACGAGGTGGCTCAATGCATCGGATCAGAACGTGATGTCAATTGTCTAACTAGGTATGTGTCTACAGAAACACTAGGTGTCACCGTACATCAACCAGAGCATGCCGGCTAACACACGGGCTATCACCAACCAGAAGATAATTGGCTCTTGTCCCCTATAAATACCCACGACTACCCTCTCATTTATTTACTTCCAGATCACTTTAAAGCTACAAAAAGCTACATAAAAACGTGAGAGAAAAGTTGAGAAAGAAAGTAAAATATTTCGATAGCTTTTAGAGTTTTCGAGATCAGTTACTACACCAGTTTTGGGTCGACACCTAGAGGAGTTTATGTTTGTGTTGAGAGTTTTAAAGGGAATCAAGACAAGGTTCAGCACGCTTCTGAGGAGTCCATAAAAGGGTTTTTTTCTCCGGGATTCGAGCAAAGGGTCAAAGCCACAACGATTGACTGTTGACTAGTTTTCATGATGTCAAACTCAGTAACATGATGATTAGATAATATTTGAGGTTAATGAACCATGATTGATTGATTGATTGATTGATTGGTAGCATTTTTAGTTATAGCATGTTAATGGTAAGCTTTGCGATTAGGTTGCTTCGTTAGTTAGTGAATGCTGAACGCTTAGATATTTATTTCAAGGTTTTGGATAGATATGTATTCTGGAATTTGGGTCTTTAGGCTAGGTTCTGGATATCATCCTTGGTTTATTGCTAGGTTGTTTGTTTGCATGCTTTGATGATTATTTCTATTGAACTATTATTTGTTTGCATGCAAGGATTGTCATGATGTTGTTTTTTAGTTGATTAGACATTAGTACAAGGGAATTTAGGTCATATATACCAAGTTTATAGTACGTGTCGTGATGGTTTAGTTAGTGGTAGGGGTTCTAGGCCGTATTGATTAAATGGCTAGTTAGTGTGTAGTTGGGGTCTTAGGCTATATAAGCGGGATTGCTGGTACTAGTGGTTAGTGTTGAGCAATCCATGCCATCCAGCTTGCACCAGCAGAGACAAAAACCTGTCTGAACCTCATCTGAGCCGTCTATCTTCAAGGAATAACAGCCATTACATTTAGGTTAATGCCTTATGACCATAAAAAAATTGTAATGCCTATATAAAGGCTGGTCATGAACGAATTGTAATCCCTTATGGGAGTTGGGGGATTTCCCCTCTCCACTTCATAATAAAAGAGTGGTCTTGAATCTATCTCCCTTTAATATACCCATTTCTTAAACTAATAATATCTCTTAAATCTCTTAGACTTTGTTTAAAATTTAAGGATACTATTGTATACATCAAACCCTCTAATTCATCATATAAGATTCTTTCTTTCCTTTAATTGCTTATCCTTCCCACACACACAGCCTAGAATTTGATAAATCTAACATGGTATCAGAGAGGTGTTCATCAGAACCTGAGCTTTAAGCTTCTGCAAAGCTCAAGACTTCTCCCCATGTTCAATGAAATCAAGAAGAAGCTCCATGGTCCATCCAGCTGTTCATCCTTTCAAGAAGAAGGTGAGTCCATCCTTGGTGTCCAGAAGCTGTCCTTGGTTGATCTACACTCTCTCATGTCTGTCCTTGATTAAAGATGATCTATGGAGGCCAAAGTTGTGAAGCGGATTAGCTGCCTACTTCAAGAAATCAGTCCAAGCGATTTCTTTATATTGTCCAAGGAAAAGGTGATAGCTTTATCATGTTCCTGGTGGGGCGAGTCCGAAGCATGAAGAAAGGTGGGATCTTTGACATGGAGGGTTCAAGAGAAAGGTCCATGGAGGAAGGAGAGGTTGAGGTCGAAACCAACAGCTCATTTTCTTTCCAATGGAATCAAGGATCTATACAATGATCCTTGGCTGTAAAGAAAGCTCTTTCTCGTGTATAAATCTTGAGTATGATGTGCTGGTTGTTGTGATGTGTTGTAATAACCTAAGGACATTGTTTAGAATCTTTCCTAGGATGATATAAAGAATTGTTATTGATGATTGAGTGTTTAAAAATTCTTGTCCCTGTTCTATAATGCTGCATATCATTATATTAGATAGTATGTTCTGAATCTGGTTTCATTCACGAGTATAGATAGATTGAAAACAATGCACTGGGTCTGATGGTTGATAATAAAAGTGCTTACCTCGGTTCATATTGAATGAAATAGGAAGTTAGAAGTTGTTTAAACCTTTATGCATAAATAAAATGAAACCGGATTTAAGGTGATGCATTGTGTGATTCATTGTGTGTTGCATAATGTTATGGTACTGCCTTAGGTTGAGACATCTAGATTCATGTCTAAGATACGGTTAAGGCAGAGCATATGGTTGCCTAATGTGTTGACTTGTTTCCTGATCAGAACTTGCTTGCATTTAGAGAATGGTAAGCTTGCATTGGAGGATCTTAGTCATGATAAGAATCTGTATAATGCAATGCTAGTGACATTGGAGATAAAATTTGATGATTAGTCAAGCTTTGATCCCAATGCAAATGTGTCTTATCTTGTTTGGAGTTTGAGTGTTGTTTCAGGTTTACAAGAAGTGGGCTATGTTCAGTATCCATCCGAGACAAGAGGAAGACTTGGTCCATTGTGTGGAGCAATGGAAAGGTTCTTGGTGTAGTAGCCAATTATATAAAGCACAGGCCAAGAAGGTTGTTGAGCTCTTGGTGCAAGGCACACAAGAAGAAGAAGGTCACCACCAAAGTTATTAGGAAGGATGGTGATCCATGGGTACTTGAAGCTGAAGGAAAGATGGTGGATCAGTGTTTAATAACAGCTATTAGGGTGGAGTAGTCCTGGTCTTGAAGTTCATTGAGGCTCATTTTTAGCATGAACCTAGACTCAATTAAGGTTGAGGTGGGGATTCAAATGAGCAACCTGAAGAGCCAAAGTTCAAGACCTGATTCCGCCTTACAATTGAAGCAAATGAAGATAAAGCCATCCAGGTTTAGGCCGTGGCGAGTCTAGACAAGAGAGTGTTCAGAGTACTCTTGGCTGTGTCAGAGATAAAGGCTACTCTATCGATGTGGTTCTACTGTGAGGTGGTCGAAGAAGGAGCTGAAGCATTCAACAGCATTCCATCAACATGGTGAGGTCAAAGAAGAGGCTTCATGACGAAGAAGAACCAAGACTCAGATGGTGTTGGTACACAATGAAGAGGAGATCTTGTATGTCGAGCACTTCAGCCTAACAAGAGGTTAAGTGAAAGGGGGAGAGACTAAAATCGGTTCTTGATGAGTATAAGATGTGAATTGATCTGCAAGAGAAGTGGTGATCTACCTTGCATTACAAGAGAGGCCATGATCTAGGGTCTTTAGTGTCCATCACACTGATGAGAAAATTAAAGACCTATTGGCCAATCCCTAGGCCTTGAAGGCTCTACTTTTTTCCTTATGAGGGTTCTATCCCTAAGGAGTGTTTTCTCTCATAAGGTTTTTAATGACGGAGTCTCTTCAAGGTTCCAAGCTTCACTCAGGATCTCTAGAGTCAAGCTTGAGGGGGAGTGTTAACTTGAAGAAATGAAATGGACACAACAACCTTTAAGAGTGAAGATGGTCCATGGTGCAAGAATAGAGCAAGCTCTAGAAGAGTTTTATTGGGCTTTAGGGGTGTCTTGTAGTTTCCATGATGAGGAAGTGAAGTCTAGGAAGGTAGAGGACAGATCGGGTGAAGAGATGGTCCAAGTTAGAAAAGAGATGGCCTAGGTTTGGGAGGATTGTACGGATGGCAGTACGACCGTACAGACTGTACGGACTATATGGACATTTGTACGGCCAGTCTCAACCAAACCTCTCCAAACTTCACAAAATGGTTTGGCAAAGTGTGGCATGAAGTAAACAGTCAGGAACATCATATTTGATCAAGTCTTGGGTCACAAGTCATGGAGAATATAGTTTTGGCTTGTGACAAATGATTAAGAGTGAAATTGTCTTAAAAGGGCCAAGAAGGTTTATGATCAGTGTGGGCTTGGCTTATCTTCAGATATGAATGTTAGGAATACTTGTATGCAAGAGGAATATTCTTTAGCATCAAAGGTGGTCCAAGTGACAGGCTGGAAAGGTAAAGCAGTTACCTTTACAGCCTTATCTTCTCAAGGAACCAACTTGGCCGTGTAATTCAAAATGGAGAGATCTTGTGCATCCATTCAGTCCACGCCATCCAGCTTGCACCAGCAGAGAAAAAGACATGTCTGAACCTCATCTGAGACGTTTATCTTCGAAGAATAACAGCCATTAGATTTAGGTTAATGCCTTATGACAATAAAAAGTTGTAATTCCTATATAAAGGCTGGTCATGAACGAATTGTAATCCCTTAGGGAGTTTGGGAATTTCCCCTCTTCACTTCATAATAAAAGAGTTCTCTTGAATATATGTCCCTTTAATCTACCCATTTCTTAAACTAATAATCTCTCTTAAATCTCTTAGACTTTGTTTTGGAATTAAGGATACTCTTGTATACATCAAACCCTCTCATTCATCATATGAGATTCTCTCTTGCCTTTAATGGCTTCTCCTTCACACACACAGCCTAGACTTTTATAAATCTAACATTGAGTTGTGCTGATAGCCATCTGATCAGCATTCCTAGGCTTGTGTACTGGATATGGCAAGGAAATTTACGTAGGCGTGTCCCTACGCGGCTTTGTAGAGAGTTTACCTAAAGCACACTATGTACGGAGAGGTGGCTAGAAAGCATGCGCCGTCTTGTGGTATTCTTAAAGTGTGCTGCATGTTTGTTTGCGGCAAGGAAGGTTGCTGTAGTATGTCCTATGCAGATGGGAAAGGAAGTTGCATAAAGCATGCTCCGTACGGAGAGATTGCTAAAAAGTATGCTTCTTCCTTTGTACATCATAGTTAGGGATATGTCATTTTCTTTTGGATGTTTAACCCGTGTGCCTTTGTGGCTGCAAGTTAGGTGTTCTGTGTTGAGAAAGTGAGGAGAAAGATCAAGTTATGATGTGTAGTTAAGGGTGTAGGTGTATAGTGTCGTTTGCCTTTTTTGGACTATTTTAATGAGGCATCGCATTGCCTAAGTGGTTTTCTGCATGTTACTGCGGGAGTTTACTTTGTTAAAAGTGTTTTCTTGATGTTGAGACATAAAGTATTTGAAGTATGGGAGTATACGAGTATAGTATACGCACATACTCCTTTTTTTTTTTACGAAAGAAAATAAATGAACTGTTCTTTCGAAGGGTTGTGTATGTTTTTCCTTTCAAGGATTGGGATGATGGAAAATCTTGGTTAATTTTAAAGACAATGCTGGATTAATGAGGACTTGGAATATGTCCGTTTTAACAAAATTGCTTGGAGCGATTCGTTGGATAACGTTCATGTCTCTAGTTTTTTGTTTAGGAAGCAAGATTAGTACGCTTGAATGTGTGGCGGTTGTTTCTCGGTTGTATGAGAGATTGGATCGGTTTGCGAGTTCTTCCTGAACAGCTAAAAAAACAATAGATCGAGATAGGAAAAGTCACCTAAGACTAAGTTTGCTAGACTATCCACCTAGATTTTAAGTTCCCTTAGGTTTACAGCAGTTTCCAAGACGTTTTCATTCCTTTACTACGAAAAATTAAAAGCCTGATAAAATTTTCTATATCGAACATACCTTAGTCTCATTCTTGATTTGGAATTGCCTCTTCTTCTCCTCATGTCTTCTGACTTATTTTCGTATGAATTGGTTTTCGACGAAATACTGCCAAGAATATCGGAGTGAGGAAGGGATTTGAACATCCAAGTTCATGTTCTTGTTTCTCTGTCTTTCTGGTTTTAGGAAACCGACCAGGTGTGCTTTGTATATTGTTAAAAAGTCTATTAACGCATGTGGATCAGTTTGGATATATATAAGTCAAGAAAAGGCGGTTCAAATTGGATATACAAGTAAAAAAATCACATGAAAGTCAGGTAGTACTCTCTCTCTCTCTCTCTCTCTCTCTCTCTCTCTCTCTCTCTCTCTCTCTCTAAGATTAGTCTTTGGACAATACCATGACTATTGCATGCATGAAGCTTAACATCAAAGAGGATCACTCGTCACTGATATTGCATATTGGCGGCCCACAAAAGCTTTGGACACACATTAGAATTAGCCTCTACATGAAGAGACAACATGTTCAGAGACTCTAAATCAAGCTTTCTACAAGCTAACATTGAATCCAAAATGGCTACAAGTTAAACCCAAGCTAGGAAGCTTACACTTCAATGAAGATTTTGTGTGACTACCAAAACTCCCTGGCAATTGAAAGAGTTTCTAAGGAAAGAGAAAAAGATAGATGAATCAATTTCCCATGGGACGAGAGAGGGCATGGTCCTTGGACAATACCCTGATTATCTCGTGGACAAAGCTTAAAATTGATGACGATCACTCATCACTGATGTTTCATATTGGAGGATCAAACGAGCTTTGAACACACATAAGAATAAGCTTCAGCGCGAAGAGGCAATGAGTTCAGAGAATCAAAACCAAGCTTTCTACATGTTAACATTGAATTCAAATTGGCTACAAGTCGAACCCAAGCTAGGAAGCTTACACTCCAATGAAGGTTTGACTGACTACCTAAAGGCCCAGACAATTGAAAGAGTTTCTGAGGGATGCATCAGTTTTCCATTGGCCGAGAGAGAGATACTCCAGTCAAGTCAGCCCGTCATTTTTGTTTCTATACAAACCCTTGAAGAAGCGCATTAAATAATGACCAAAGTGAGCACACAACTAAAACTTATTTTTCTCATATTGGAGACCCACCTTTGTGGGAAGAGAAATATTTCCAGATATAAGGTAATACCATGACCACATCATCGAATATGAAGGCATATTGAGGAAATTATGTTCTTATTGCATGATTAGGGAAAATCACATTTTGTTTCTTCCTCAAATACGGTGTTAACGGCCCGATAATCTTGGATTTCACCTATGCAGTCTTAGATGTTAACTGATAAAGTTAGTGAATTAGATCAAGCTCATTAGAAGAGACTAGTAAACATACTTAATGAATGAAAGCTCATTTGGATTACAACTATGCTAAGTATCTTTATGAGAATTGAGAACATACAAGCCACTTGGGATATAGTAATTCTCCCGAACGATAAAATGGTCGAGATCGACAAGTCAGAATTCAAGGCAAAGCTTTTGGGAATCAAAGTATTATGAGGAATTTTAAGTTTTAATCTCAGAATGCTTGACATAATTCGAAGATAAATAAAAATTTGTCAAGCACCTACGGTTGGTGGTCATTTGCGGGAAATTAGAGCGATCGAGAAGTTTTGAAGTATGCGGAGGTCGATAAGATCTAAGAAGTGATCTTATATGAATCATGTGTCGATTAGGGCACTCGACCATGGTTAGACCATTTGGTAGATCAAAGAAAGACATTTTGAAAGCATGAAATTTTAGAAGCAAGATGTTTTCGAAGCACGACGAGAACATAATATTTCAGAAGCGGGACATGAAGTAAGCATGACGAGATAGAAGCATGACGGGAAAATATGAAGTTGGCGAAAACCCTAATTTTGATATTATGAAATGTTTTTCAAGGAAGCCGGAGGATCGAGGAATATTTACCATCAATATTATAAGTAAGTCTGGAATTTATTTAAGATATTCAGCATATCGGAACGGGTGTAGAAAAATATTTGGGGTATATCGCTGGTCAGAAATATGCCGAAAGGGTCAGAATCAGACAAATGGACTGAGAAGCACGAGGTGGCTCAATACATGGGATCAGAACATGATGTAAACTGTCTAACAAGGTNGAAAAAAGTAGAGAAAGAAAATAAGAGATTTCGATAGTTTTTGGTCGACACCTAGAGGAGTTTATGTTTGAGTTGAGAGTTGTTAACGGGAATCCATACAGGGTTAGGCACGCTTCTAAGATCTTTTTTTACAGGAAACTACTTGAGGAGTCCATAAAAGGGTTTTGCTCGAGGATTCGAGCAAGTGGTCAAAGCCACACGATTGATTATTGACTTGTTTTCATGATGATGATAGGAGGATGGGTCTAAGTCACTAACAGGATGATTATATATTATTTGAGGTTATTGAACCATGACTAATTGATCGATTGATTGGTAGCATTTTTAGTTATAACATGTTAATGGTTAGCTTTGCGATCAGGTTACTTCGTTAGTTAGAGAATGCTGAGCGCTTAGATATTTTTGCAAGGTTTTGGATAGATATGTATTCTGGAATTTAGGTCTTTAGACTAGGTTCTGGATATCATCCTTGGTTAATTGAAAGGTTGTTAGTTTTCATGCTTTGATGATTATTGCTATTGCACTATTATTTGTTTGCATGCAGGGATTGTCATGATGTTGTTTTATAGTTGATTAGACATTAGTACAAGGGAATTTAGGTTATATATACCAAGTTTATAGTACGTGTTGTGATGGTTTAGTTAGTGTTAGGGGTTCTAGGCCGTATAGATAAAATGGCTAGTTAGTGTCTTATTTGGGGTCTTAGGCCATATAGGCCAGATTGCTGGTAGTAGTTGTTAGTGTTGAGTAGTCCACGCAATCAAGCTTGCTTGAGCAGAGACAAAGACCTGTCTGAACCTCATCTGAGTCATCCATCTTCAAGGAATAACAGCCATTACATTTAGGTTAATGCCTTATGACCATAAAAATTTGTAATGCCTATATAAAGGCTGGTCATGAACGCATTGTAATCCCTTAAGGGAGGTGGGGGATTTTGCCTCTCCACTCCATAAAAAAAGAGTGTTCTTGAATCTATCTCCCTTTAATCTACCCATTTTTTAAACTAATAATCTCTCTTAAATCTCTTATTTGTTTAAGATTCAAGGGTACTCTTGTATACATCAAACCCTCTCATTCATCATATCAGATTCTATCTTGCCTTTAATGGTTTCTCCTTCACACACACAGCCTAGACTTTGATAAATATAACATGGTATCAGAGCGGTGTTCATCAGAACCTGAGCTTTAAGCTTCCGCAAAGGTCAAGACTTCTCCCCATGTCCAGTGAAACCAAGAAGATGCTCCATGATCCATCCAGCTGTTCATCCTTTCAAGAAGAAGGCAAGTTAATCCTTGGTGTCCAGAAGCTGTCCTTGGTTGATCTACACTCTTTCATGTCTGTCCTTGATGAAAGAATAACCATGGAGGCCAAAGTTTTGAAGCGGATTAGCTACCCACTTCAACAAACCAGTCCAAGTGATTTCTTTATAGGTCCAAGGGAAAAGATGATAGCTTTATCCTGTTCCTGGTGGGTGTTGGGGTCAAAATCGGTACGACGGAATCAACGGCAGAAACTCCCCGCAGAAATATAAAAGGAATCGTTTTGTAAAACCCGAAGAATCGTTTTATAAAACTCGAGGATCGTTTTATAAAACTCGAGGACCGTTTTATAAAACTCGAGAATCGTTTTATAAAACCCGAGGATCATTTTATAAAACTCGAGAATCGTTTTATAAAACCCGAGGATCATTTTATAAAACTCGAGAACCGTATTATAAAACTCGAGGATCGTTTTATCAAATTCGAGAATCGTTTTATAAAACTCAAAGAATCGTTTTATGAAACTCGAGAATCGTTTTAAAAAACTCGAAGAATTGTTTTATAAAACTCAAAGAATTGTTTTATAAAACTCAAGAATCGTTTTATAAAACTTGAGGATCATTTTATAAAACTCGAGAAGCCGTTTTATAAAACTCAAAGATCGTTTTATAAAACTCGAGGATCGTTTTATAAAACTCGAGAAGCCATTTTATAAAACTCGAAGATCGTTTTATGAAACTCGAAGATATTTTTATAAACCTCGAGAAGCTGTTTTATAAAACTCGAAGATCATTTTATAAAACTCGAGAAGCCATTTTATAAAACTCGAATATCATTTTATAAAACTCGAGGATCATTTTATAAAACTCGAGAATCGTTCTATAAAACTCGAGGATCGTTTTATAAAACTCGAGAAGCCGTTTTATAAAACTCGAAGATCGTTTTATAAAACTCGAGGATCGTTTTATAAAACTCGAGAAGCCGTTTTATAAAACTCGAGAAGCTGTTTTATAAAACTCGAAGATCATTTTATAAAACTCGAGAAGCCGTTTTATAAAACTCGAAGATCGTTTTATAAAACTCGAAGATCTTCTTATAAAACTCGAAAAGCCGTTTTATAAAACTCGAAGATCGATTTATAAAACTCGAGCAGCCGTTTTATAAAAATCGAAGATCGTTTTATAAAACTTGAAGAATCTTTTTATAAAGCTCGAGAATCGTTTTATAAAACTCGAAGAATCGTTTTATAAAACTCGAAGAATCGTTTTATAAAACTCGAAGAATCGTTTTATAAAACTCGAGAATCGTTTTATAAAACTCGAAGAATCGTTTTATAAAACTCGAGAATCGTTTTATAAAACTCCAAGAATCGTTTTATAAAACTCGAAGAATCATTTTATAAAACTCGAAGAATCTTTTTACGAAAACGCAAAAACCGAAACAGCCGTAAAACGCGAACTAGTCACGACTCTAGGAGGCACTCGACTAGTTCGCCCATTGGCGAACTAAGCCGGCCCGGCTTAGTTCGCCGATGGGCGAACTAGTCCATCTCGACTAGTACGCCCATCGGCGAACTAAGCCAACCCGGCTTAGTTCGCCGATGGGCGAACTAGTCCTGTCCCGGATAGATCGCCATTGGGCGAACTAAGAGGTGATGACTTTGCCCCACTGGTTCTTTTCACCTAGTTCGCCATATGGCGACCTAGCCAAGCTGAACTAGCTCGCCGTACGTCGAGCCGACCATCCCGAGCCTCGATCTCCCACATCCTTGATTTAAGGCATACGTCCTTCGACACGATCGTATTCCGAATCACGGTCGAAATGTCTCCCGTTTTGTCTCGATCCGTCCTATCGTTCGAGTTTTACGATAAAAACCGTAAAACTCCGTTTTCCCGAAAAGAACTCGAAGAAATCGTATAAAACGGTAACGGTTAATCAAAACACCGAACGTCGCCTAAACTATACGATTTATCCGAGATTCTTCATTAAGATTATAAAAAACGCGTTTTTAATAAAAAACGTCGAGAGAATCGTAAAAAACGGCATCGGATAAGGAAACGGTCTCGTTAAAGTCGTAAAACGGTTTTTATCGTAAAACGGCCCGAAAGGTCCTAAAACACGATAAAAACCCATCTCGCGACGTTAACGAAATCAAACCCGAAGATACGATAACGCTTTGACGGTCTACTCGCAGACGGAAGATAAAAGGCAAGTTTGAAGATAAATAGAAGATTTCCGCGGAAGAAAAGGAAGGATCGACAGATATGGAAAGTTCCCAAAATATTCAGTTTCGAGCAAAATGGAAAGAATAAAACCGCCTAAGGAGGAGTATATAAGGAGGAGGCATAGGGCAGAAGCTGAGGGACGAATTTCAGAGCTCTCATCTGAGACTTTTACAACTTTTCTAGACTTAGAATTTTCCGCACTTAGAAACTTAGGCTTTTTCTCGACAAGTTCGGTTTCTATGACTGGCGCTCAATCACTAGAAGAACTCGCCCAGGAAGTTCGATCTCTTGTCCAGCTCAATCAACTGAACTACGTTCGACTTGATCCTCGAAAGGGGTATTTAGGCAGCCTTTCATAAGGTTTAGTCAGAAATCAATCAAACCTTTTTACCTATCTTTTTCCGTCTTTCATTATCGAGCTGCGACTCGACTAGATCTAGGGTTTTATGTTTGTAACTCGCTGATCGCCCCTGCGGCCAAAGCCTTTGTAATTCCTTGTAAAGATCGCAACGCTCTTACGCGAATCGGAAATAAGATCGACTTTGTTTATAAATTCGTTTTATTTCGTTTTTCATGTTTTTCCGCATTTATTTGGTTACTTGTGGTTGGCTTTCGCAGAGATCCGGTTCCTCTGGGAAATTAGGGTTTTCCTAAGTTTCCTTATTTAACGGAAATCGACAAGTGTGAATGTCGGTTCCCACAGTTTGGCGCTAGAAGGAGGGGGCGTCGGATTACTCTTACTCATAGACGCAAAACGCTTGACCAACACGATGTCTGGATGTATGAAAGACAAAGTCGCAACTCGCAAAAAGACGCTGGTAAAACAACTCCAGCAGCGACTGCTCCTACAGCCAACGCTCGCGTAAATGCTGTAGTACTCAACAAAATTGAAAACCTAATCGCGACTCTTCGCCACGGGAAGAACAACAAAACAAGCTCACGATTTCTATCTCAGATCACTAAGGGCAACGATAAAATCTATCAAACCCCATAGTATTTTTCTTATTTCCGAGTTGGACAAATCTCACGCGTTAAGCAAAAAACGTTTTCCGAGAACCTTTCGGAAAAATAAAACTTGCTCTACCTGAAACCGCGGAACAAACCGTAACTTACTCGCGAAATAAATCCTAGGTTGTTCGCGGAAAAACCCTAGGTTACTCGCGTAGAAAGCCTTAGGTGACTCGCGGAAAAACCGTAGGTTATTCGCGGCAAAACCCTAGGTTGTTCACGGCAAAACCCTAGGTTACTCACGGAGAAAGCCCTAGCTTACTCGCGGAGAAAGCCCTAGGTTACTCGCGGAAAAACCCTAGGTTATTCGCGACAAAACCCTAGGTTGCTCGCGGAAGAACCTTAGTGGTGCAGCCGTGGAATGGCTGTCTCTCCCTGGATCACTTGAAGGGGGCGTGGGTGGATGATAGATGATGAATATGGTCTCTTCCTCAGAGCTATGTGATGCTCCAAAGATGGCTTTCTGCTCCACTGACACAGGATCACCCTGCTTAGTGTCTAGAATGGATCACAGAGATAATCCTTGCAAACAGAGAATTAGAGACTCGATCTGTATCAAGGCTTGTGGATCGATGTGGGACACAAGAGTTATGG